>CAOLHI010000227.1:600000-772905 GCA_948474755.1 Ctenosaura bakeri | reverse complement strand
GAAATTGTATTTGAACGTGATAACAGTTTTAAAAACTCACCAGAATGCTCTCGTCCTGCAAATATAATCCCCACATCCCGAAGAGCACCACTTAATCCTTGTGGCTTCCTGGAGTAAAAAAGCTAAGAGCAAAAAGTATATGCAAACATATCACGTTAGGAGATCTGTTCTATTTGAATAACTCCAAGTTCTTTGTTACACCTCTCTTTACTGACTCAAAGGCAGTAACAGCCACGTTCTAAATGGCTACAATCCTATTCTATCTGACCTGCTATTAACCCTGAATATTTACTAAACAGAATCAGTATAAAGTTTTTTTTTAATCATTACATTGATATTATACAGACTAGAGAATAAACATGCAAACACAACAGATCTTGGAAAAGTTTTTTTTTAAGAGTACAAATGGCTGGGGGCTTCTGGGAACTTGTAGTCTAAAGTTGGTAACTTTTCCAAGCCCTGCTAAAACACTCAGCCTCCCCACACCCATCTAATAGAGCCATCTATCATCAACTCCCCTAGAGAAGGAAGAAGAGAGTAAGGGAGACAGACAGAGAGGAAATGAGAGTACGTTCCAGTTAGAATCGAGTCAGATTCTCTCCATTCCACACCCAAGCACATGCAGGCCAACTGGCACCAATGCACTGTGGGAATATTCTGATAACCTCTAGTGTTTTGAAACTGTTTGACTGTGACTTGATTTGCGCATTTTCATTTTGTTCAACTATAAGGTCTCATTTGATGTTGTTCACAAACTGATTTAGAGGAATTTGCTTGCTTTTTTAAAAGATGGAAGTAGAAACTATAAATTATTGTTATTCTATGTGATTATAGCCTGCCTTTCTCCTAGTTTGGGACACAAGGCAGTTTACCTCAGATTAAGAGATAGACTTAAAAAAATCACAAAATGAGAAGTTAAAGTGATTAAACACAAACAATAATTAATAAGGAAGGTTCATGGATGGGGCAGATCTAGGAAGTCTACCTTATGTAAACTTTAATTATATATTACCAGTTCAAGAACACACTAATAAGAAAAGGAAAGATATAAGGCAAATGTCACAATATTACAAGCAGCAAATCATCTTTCTATACATTTCATCTAAATAGGAGAGGCTTTTAATTACACCATGAATAGTACAGTAGGTCCCCCATATCCACATCACCAGTGTACTCAATTTCACTTATCCACACTGAAATGTGGTCCAAAAACATTTTGTTCCCATCTCTTTTTTCACCACATGTTGTTAATTTTTATGTTTTTATCAGCTGTGCACTGGCTGTGGACTGGAAATAACAGCTAGAAAGCCTTCTTTCTGTTAGACTCTAAAGTTCTGTCCAGTTTCAGGGCCTCCTCTCCAAGCTGCACACACTGCTCAAAACCTCCATAGTTCATTTCATTGAAAAAAAATAGCATTTTCTATTATCAATGTTTTTCATTATTTATGTTAAGTCTGGAACGTCATCCCTACAGATATGCGAGATCTATTGCATATTCATTAAGTTATTCTTAGCTAGCAAGGCATACAATTTAAATATTATTTTGAAATCAATCCCAGATATACAATTACTTCAGCTTGTTGGTACTTTCACCTTATAAGTTGCCCGGAGATCAATCCAAGAGTTTAAAATATCAGGTTTTCGCAGCTGTTTTCGTTTGCATTCATAGTTCAAACAAACCCCCAGGTCCCAGTCTGTACAAGAAACAAACACAGTAATAAATTTACATATTATATGACTACTATAGTTAAACCAAATTGGATTTATTATCTTTGTTTCTATAACCTTTCCAATCTGAAACCTTCACTTTGTCTGCCAGATAGACCTTATTAGAAATATAAGGAAATAATCTAGTTAGCATCTTGTTCTGGAGAGACTGAAAGATCCATGATAATTTTGTGTAGTTGTGGAAATCTAAGCCATATTTCCCTGCTTGGCTGGTGTGAATTCAGTTATCAAAACCAAGGAAGTCATCAGATATACGTAAGAAACTGGTATACAGACAGCTCAAGTTGCATAATGCAATTGTGGAATTCATGGGGAGGGCAAAATTCCATTGTTGCAGCACAAACGAAGGCCATTTCTGCACTGGATTGTTATATATTATTCCACTTTCAACATCCTAGATTTGAGGCCCCTCCCTAAACAGCAAACTCCAGGATTCCATAGGATGTTGAGAATGGAATAATAGCACTGTAACAGTCCAGTGTGGAAATGGCCTCAAAGTTGTGTCTATATTCTAATGCAAGAGCAAAATTCTGCATCCAGCAAATCTCTGATTTCTTTTCCAATGCAAACTTTTTACCTTTCATTTTACAAAGGTCACATTGAAAATGCATGGCAAAATGTGGTAAAGTATCAGAAGTGAATCAGTATGACCATGGAGGTGATGGTAAGATTTACAAGAGTAGGACTTCAGTTTTCTGCCTAATTGCTCACACCTTCCCATGCCTAATGGGAGCCCTGGTGGCACAGTGGTTAAATGCCAGTACTGCAAGCCACAAGGTTGTGAGTTCGGTCCTGCCAGGCTCCAAGGTTGACTCAACCTTCCATCCTTCCGCAGGTCGGTAAAATGAGTGCCCAGCTTGTTGGGGGCATGTATAGAAAATGTATCGAAATACATGCTGTTTGTAAGTTGTTCGCCGCCTCGGTCCATATGGAGAGGTGGGATATAAATAAATAAATAAATAAAAAATAATGGAAGCAAGAAAGCCTTCATGTTCTTCATTTCTACAAGCTTCACAATTATTTTCTATTTCTCTTCTCACCCTTCTATAGCAATATGAATTACTCCTCCCTGTCACTGGTGGCTTCAGTCACTGACATCTTTCTTCATCTCCAGCAGCCCACCCTGGAATGGTGAGACTTATTAGGTGGGGACTTCCCTTTTGGGCCACAAATCTAAGAAAGAGCCCTTGAGCGCTGGCTCTTTCTCTCTACAGCTGCTCCATGAAGCTGCTGGGAAGGAATGAGAAGGCAAAATTCTTAATTCCACACTAGATGTTCCAACTGCTGTTGACCATTCTTGAAGCTGCCTAATATAAGTAGCCCTGACCCATTTCATTTCAGGCCAAGGGTGCCCCCTACACTTTGAGAGACCATGAATTACCTGACCATGTAACAAAAGCACACAGTTTGGCTCCAGAAGCAGCACAGCTTGGATGGCCTGAGGCAAAAATGATGTTTTTCTCCCTTTGCATTGTTTGAATCCATTTGGAAAACTGAGATAAGCAGATATGCAAAGGGACACCTTCATCAACTTGGTTCTTTAAAAAGACAGAGAGAAAAGAACAACATATATTTAGGTATTGCCAGTAGCATTTCAAACCTTGTTTCATACCCAGTCTTAATGGATTCTTTTTTTTTAATTTCTTTTTATTATACATACACATTAATAAAATCTCCATCAAATATTACATATTACACACTTAGATGTTATTCTTATGTACACAATTATACATATTTACATTTGGATAGTGTAAAAAGAATATTAAACAAGATTAACTTAACATTTATCTCACTCCTTTTACCATACTTTGTCTTTTACACTACCCTGACTTCCTTGCCACTACCAAGAGTCGCTTCTTATATCGTTTTAATTATACCAGAAACTCCCCAATTTGAATAAATTATAGGTTCAAATTTATATCAATATTATCTCCTCTGAAACTCCCTTTCCAAAAAAAACCCATAGATTGTCTTTGCTTTTCCTCATCATATTTTTCCATCCTCTCTTGTCCTTTTCCCTTATTAAATACGTCTACACACTTAAATAGTTTCCGTTTATCTAAACACATATATGATGTTTTAACCAACCAAGAAAGGAAGAAAATCTATAAATTGATTACAATTTCTCCTATATATTTATGTCCATGTCATTATATTTTACTCTCTGGTGTTCTCTATAACCTTTTAAAGCCAATACTCATGTTCTTTCATATATAATGTTACCAAATTCCAATCATTTTCAACTTGTTCCATTTGTTTCCCCTTCAACCTGAGCGAAAACAGATCAAATTGTTTATACTCTGCTATTTTTTGAGTCCATTGCTCTATATCTGGAATCGCTGTTGATTTCCATGATTTCGCAAACACCACTCTTGCTGCGGTTATTAAGTATAACAGAACTCTCTTATTTTTCAATTGGAAAGTTTTATCAAACATAAATAACATATTTAGCAAGAATAGCTCAGGCATCATTGGAAATGTCACTTTAAATATTTCTCTTACAGTTGTATGTATTTTCTGCCAGAACTTTTTTGTACATGTACATGTCCACCATATGTGGTAAAATGCACCAAGATTTTCTTGACATTTCCAACATTTATTTTCACCAGTATGGTACATCTTATCTATTTTTTCTGGTGTTAAATAAGTTCTGTACATCATTTTAATGTAATTTTCTTTTAAATCTTGTGAGCTTGTAAATTCTATTGTATGTTTCCATGAAGCTTCCCAATCTTCCAAGAGAATATCATGTTGGACATTTCTAGCCCATTTAATCATAACTTCCTTTATAGTCTCATCTTCCAACTTACGTGCATTTAGATATTTATAAAAAGATGGAATTTTTTTTGGATTTTAGAAATATTATTGTTTCTAATTCGTTATATGACCTTTGCGTTGAGATTCCTTCTAACTTAGAATCCATTTTAAATCTCTCTTTGAGTAGTAGGTACGGGAACCAGTTTATTTTTATATCTTCTCTTTCTAATTCTTCACACGTCTTTATCCTAGTTGTCTCTTGATTGACATATTTTACCAGATCTTTATATCTAAGCCAATCTTGATTTTTATCTGCCCACTGTCCATAGAATGCCTCCTGAGGCAAAATCCAGAGTGGAATTTTATTGTATGTATTCTTTTTTATATTCCTCCAAATTCTAATCAGTGGTTTCCTTATATAATGGTTCACAAAGTCTCTATCGATCTTATCTTTTTCATACCACAAATATGCGTGGAATCCAAATAACTTAATGGATTCTTAACACAGATAATGTCTGTACATTTCCAGCACTAACTGAAATGACAAGCTTAGTGCACAAATCGCTTACAAAACAAAATCTGAAATTGTACCTGTTTTATGCCAGTGAGTTCAGTGCAAAATTCAGAAAGAATTGGATGCTCTTGAGGTTGGACATACATGTGAAATTCAGATTCAATTTCTCCATTTGAGGTGTTTAATAAAACTGCTGGAAATTCAACTAATGAAAGAAAATATATTTCCATAAATGTTTCCAGTTAGCTTGAAAATAAACTTAGCATTTATGTGAAAGTATTGTCATCCTAAATAATATAGCTGTACAAGTCCTGTATGCAGGTAGTTAGCATGCTGGATTAGAACTGGGAAGAAAGGTATTCAAATACCCATTCAGTCATAAAATTTATAGACCTTGGACTAGTCAATCTACCTCACAGGGTTGCTGTAAAAATAGATAAAAGGGGCAGGGGGAAATGTGTAAATTGCACTGAGCTCTTTTGAGAAAGGGAGGAATAAAAAATACAATCATTTGATAAAGTTCATTCTCTGCCTGACCTGTCTGACAAGACTGTTGCATAAATCACAAAGCTCCTTTGAGAAATTGCACTATTTAAAGTCTTCATGAGTACCATGGAAAGACCAATCCACAATCTACCAATAAATCCAACATCTGTTAATAAGTTCTCATTGTAAGGACCATCTGCAAGTATCATCTCCCAGCTAACCTCAAGCAATTCAATATGTGGCAAGTATAACAAGAAAACAGGATTTTATCTATTGTATCTTGATGAACAGGATGATTTAGGGCTTGGTCTTATTTAAAATGATGTAGCTATACTGAAAGACATCATCCTCTGGCCCTTCCCAAGCAGATCCTCAAGGTTCTAGCTTTTCTGCTATCTTTCTCAAAGGATGTATGAAATCTTCAGAAGGATGACACTGGTAGCTTCACTCATCCTTGGTTCTTTAGTCATCCAAATCTAATTGCTTGAGCTGTTACACACACGATCTTCCCAGTCAGGGGTAGCCCACTGTCTCCAGTGTCAAAGGTTTTATTCAACCAGTATATACAGACACAACATGGAAGCATTACACTTTGACCATCACCACCAACGGAATAGGGAAGCTGTAAATCATGCCGATTTCTGTGCACACACAGGAATCACACAAAGGTTTGGCCTGTCACCAGTGGCAGCCATGACAGGAGATTCCTCTGAATGAGCAAATCTAATGGAACAATAAATTGATATGGGACCTCCCCACCCAAATGCCCACTTTGGCTATCGTCTTCTAGCCTCTCATGTAAACTAAAATATCAAGGCATACCTCTTATGCAAAAAATAAAATTATAAAATTATAAATTTTATTATAATTATAAAAATAATAAAATAAAATATATTAAAAATGAGACAAGTGTTATTCCTGAATCTGCCAGAAGCAATTTCCCCAAATTCTAAACCTTTACTTACTTATTTCTTGAGTGTAACACTTTCGGCCATCTTTCCAGCACGTAGACTCAAAGTCAACTATTATTAAGTAGTCAAACAACTGCCCTGAAATACCAAAAGAGTCTGTGAGATACTATGATTTGTAAGAATAGGATAACAACATTTACTTTGCAAAATAAACAAACACAGTACTCACGTAGTTTTGGTCTATTATAACTCTGTCCACTGGGTGATGTTTTAGAAATTCTTCTAATAATACCAAGTTGCCTATAAGAATAAAATAAGCACACTAGAAGAATGAGCCAGCAGGACAGCCATGCTGGGATAGCATACCAAACTTGCTACAGCAAAAGCGCAGATTTTCATATGTACACAGCCAACACATACAGGCATATATGGAAACTAATAGTAAGCAGTAGTACCAAGGGATGGGGGGGGAAGCACTCTGATCCCTACATTTCCATGCAAATTTTGGATTACACATTCCCCAAATGTTCACATTTGGCACAGACAGACCTGATTAATCCCTCCAACTTTTTCAGCTGCTTTTAAAATGTCCCACTTTCTTTCTCCATCTCCCGCTTTTCCCCTTTGCCCTAAGACTATTTCAGTCATCTGAACTGAGTTCAAAGTGCAAAAAAAAGCTGGTACTCCACTCAGCAGAGGGAGTGTGAAGGGCGAGGTGGAATCTTGACATTCCCAGCAGGTTTAGGGAAAAGCAAACTGCTGAACCTCTTCTAACTTTTGTGTTTTTTCTCGCTAATAATTTTTTCCATCTTCATGTGCTAATGTTGTTTAACCATCCGTTCTTGGTTTTCATATGTGAAGTGTTGGAGGATTTAAGACAGGGAATATTCTGACATTTATGGAAGCAGATGCCATAATAACCTTTGTGATCCCTTCTCAATAGTAAGTACTTACAGTGAAGCAACTTGCGGCCTTCCAGATGTGGCTTAACGGAAATACTTAACAGTTTCTTAGGGCCTTTCCACACTACACTATTATAGTGCTATTCTTCCATTTTCAACATCCTGGGGAATCCTGGGGTTTGCAGTCTAGGGAGTGGCATTTAGCATTCTCAGCCAAAGCACTCTTTGGCCTCAGCAAACTACAAACCCCAGAATTCCACAGGATTTTGAAAGTGGAATAATAGCACTATGACAGGGTAGTGCAGAAAGGCCCTTACTCAACATTCCAAAATGTTAGCCAGGGCCACCAATTGCCACCACTGCACTAAAGAACACCACCCTTATGAATGTTGCTATGCTTATTTAACACTGGTAAACGAAAGAAAAAAGACTACGTTCTCAATAGGAGTCCGAGCTTGGAAAGGGGGGGGACTAGGGGCCCTTTTGTACTACATTGTTATAGTGCTATTATTCCACTTTCAAGCCCCTGTGGAATTGTGGGATGTATAGTTCACTGAGGCCAAAGAGCTCTCTGGCTGAGAATTCTAAATGCTCCTCCCTAAACTGCAAATCCCAGGTTTCGATAGGATGCTGAAAGTGGAATAGCAGTGTAGTGTGCAAGGGACCTACCTCTCCCAGAATAGCTGATAGGCCATTTCCGCACTACACTGTTATAGTTCTATGATTCCACTTTCAACATCCTCTGGAATCCTGGGGTTTGCAGTTTGTGGGGGGGGGGCTTTAGAATTCTCAGTCAGAGAGCTCTTTGGCCTCAGGAAACTACAAAACCCAGAATTCCATAGGATTTTGAAAGTGGAATAGTAGCACTATAACAGTGCAGTGCAGAAATGGCCAGGGATTCTGAGGGCTATAATCCTGGCAGCTACATTCTCCAAACCATATCCAGCAAAGTCTCCCCCCGCCCCATTTCCCCCATTTATTTTATTTATTGCTTAGCAGCCAGACATTCCCAAAGGCACAAAACATTCTGGTTCGCCCATCTTGCCTACAGCCCATCCCCATAAGCTCTACCCTTGCGAGGGAAGAGCGAAGGAAGGCTCCATCGCCCACCTTAGGCCTTACCTGGCCAACTCCTTCGTCGCCATAGCTACGGCTCCGGGCTCCCCACAGGGCAGCGCCTCAACCCCTCCCCCCTCACACCTGCCCACGTGACTCCGCTATGCCTTCTACCCCTGAGTCTGGCGACCATTTCAAAACCGCCCGCCAGGCCTCGGCCCCGCCTCTTATCGATGCCATCGAGGACTCGGCTACAGAGGCCTGGCTTCCTCAAGCGGCACGTTCGCTCAAGGACACCCCTCCCCAGGTCTCTGCGTCTCTTCCTCTCTCAGACCAAACGGTACGATTGCCGAGCACGACTTCTTTCCCTTGAGGGGCTTCACTCCGCGTCAGGCGAGGAACCCGCTGGGAAGGTGAGAGGCGTCCCTCGCGCCCCGTCACCGCCATTCTTTGAGCGTTTCCTCTGTATTTCGGGGCTGAGGGGGCAACTGTTCTGAGGGGCTGCTCTCGAGAGGGCAGGAGGGGAAGTTTCAAAGCCCCCCCATACACGTGTATGGAGACCTGGGAGCCTTTCCCACGTGGCGAAGCCTTGTAACCTGCCCTCAGTTAAAAAAAACACTGCCTTCCGACCCGGGTTTCACACAGCTGCAGGCTCTGCTCCACCTGTTGCTTGCTGCTTATTGTAAAATAGAAATAGATCTTCCTTCATTGATTTCCCTGTTATTATCTTGCTGCTGTCTCACACCCACCATTCACGTGCTGTTTCCGTGCAGCCGTTTTCTTCTTCAGAGGTTTAGCATAATTTATATATATATATATATATATATATATATATATATATGAATCCCATTGCCTGGGACTTTATTTTCTCATAGGTAATACTTGTTAGAAAGATTTGAAATCCTGTGTCTCTTAATTCCCCAGACTGTCTTGTCCAGTACCTGTAACCTTCCCCCATATTCCCCAATCCAATCTGTATTCAGAGTTATTAACATAGAGAGGTTGGGTTCTTGAGGGAGTACACTGCCCTCCTCTTTGCTGCTAGGCCTCACCTCCATAGCCACTGGCCTGTTCAGAGCTCTCTGGCTGAGAATTCTAAAGGCCGCTCCCTGAACTGCAAACCCCAGGATTCATAGAATCATAGAAATGTAGAGTTGGAAGAGACCCCAGGGGCCATCCAGTCCAACCCCCTGCCATGCAGGAACACCCTCAAAGCACTCCCGACAGATGGCCATCCAGCCTCTGCTTAAAAACCTCCAAGGAAGGAGACTCCACTACACTCCGAGGCAGCAGATTCCACTGCCGGACAGCCCTGACTGCCAGGAAGTTCTTCCTGAGGTTCAGGTGGAATCTCCTTTCCTGCAGCTTGAATCCATTGCTCCTTGTCCTGGTCTCTGGAGCAGCAGAAAACAAGCCCTCTCCCTCCTCTACATGGCATCCCTTCAAATATTTAAACATGGCTATCATGTCCCCTCTTAACCTTCTCTTCTGCAGACTAAACATACCCAGCTCTCTAAGTCTATCCTCATAGGGCATGGCTTCCAGGCCCCTCACCATTTTGGTTGCCCTCCTCTGACCTTGCTCCAGCTTGTCAATGTCCTTCTTGAATTGGGGTGCCCAGAACTGGACACAGTATTCAAGATGAGGTCTAACCAAGGCAGAGTAGAGTGGTACCAGTACCTCCCTCGATCTAGACACCATACTCCATACAATCCAGATTGTATGATTCCATACAGTCTTCACAGCCAGCCAATCCTATGAGGTCTTCACCTGTCCTACACAGACAAATAAGCAAACTTTGACTTTTATATGTTAGTAGATAAAGCAGAAGGGTCAGGCGGGGAAGGGGAAGTGGGAAGGGATTGGTATTGGGGCAAGGAATGTTTACAAAAAGGAATATAATGAATTATACAACAATAACATGGTCAGGACTTACATTACACATTACACAAAAGGAGAGAAACTATAACCACATCTACCCAAACGATAAGTAAATAAATTGAAACAGCACACGCATGCAAAGAACATTTGACAGAGAAAGAGGAAGAAAAGAGAAAAAAATAAGGAAAGGGAGAAGAAGAAGGTAGAAGAGGAATAAAAGGGAAAAAATGAAAAGAAAAAAATCAATGTCATTCTTGTGCATGCTCCTACAGCGTTGACTCCACTATTTTTTATTATTTTAAATATTCAATAAAAGTTTATTAAAAAACAAACTTATTGAATATTTAAAATAATAAAAAACCACACGATACATAATACAAAGAGACATCTAAAGATATTAACAATAAACCCAAAAAACATACCAACATACTAAACTATCTAAACTACTTAGATAATTAACAAATTAACCAATTAACAACAAATTTATTTAAACTAAAAAAATAACTAAAAAAGACAGATACTTACATATAATTAAAAGGTGGTTCCCACTCCAACTATCAACTACCCATAGTCTTCTATATAAACACTAATATATAAATTTAACATATGAAGTTAATGTTTGTTACATAATCTAAATTCTATAATTAATTTTTGATGTCTGATAGAGTATATGTAATATATATGTGTGAAAAAACAAAACAATATTAGAGTATAATAACAAATTAAGGCCATTACCACACTATGCTGTTATAGTGCTGTTATTCCACTTTCAACATCCTATGGAATCTTGGGGTTTGCAGTTTAGGGAGGGGCATCTTTGGCCTCAGCAAACTACAAATCCCAGAATTCCACAGGACATTGAAAGTGAAGTAATAGAACTATTACAGTGTGGTACAGAAATGGCCTAAAATTGTCTATAATTTTCTTTAATACATTTGCATGATGTCAGATTATTAATTCCTCTATCCAAAGCAAAGCAAAATAATAACAGCAAGTTCAGAACCCCAAAATCATCATTTCACTCTCATTTTCTCTCAGATATTCAATCAGTAATTGCTGATTTTTTTTTTCAGAATCCTTTTCTGGAGAGTCTTTTAAACTATTTGTCAATTATCCATTTCTACAGTTGTCATAATCTACTGAGCCATTCATTTGTTCTTGGAATTTCTATTTTCTTCCAGTATTTTGCATAAACCAGTCTTGCCGCTAATAACATATATTGAATCATTCTCTGCCATTGTTTATCATAGCTTGTATCTTCCTTTCACATTTCTAATAGGAACAATTCTGGGGACTTAGGGATCTGGCATTTCAAAAAAATTTGTATTATATTCTGTATCATCTTCCAAAACTGTTTAGCCTTTTCACAAGTCCACCACATAAGATACAAAGAGCCAACATGGTCCAAACACTTCCACTTCTTTATGCAGTGGTCCTCCAATTGCCTATGAGAAGACTCGAGCAGTTCATGAAGCCCACTCATCCTTCCTAGCAGTAGACAGAGGCATGCTATCTCTGGTACTGCAGGGAGTATTGCAGCTAACTGCAAGTGATCTCCAAGAAGGTAAATACTGGGGGTGGGAAAAGAAATAAGAGCATTGCCCCCTAATAGAGATTCTGCCATTTTCTTTAAGTCCCCAAATTTTTCTAGCATTTCAGTAACTTATAACTTCAGTTGAGCATTTAGAAGTACTGTTTAGGCATTCAGAAAAGGGTGATGGGCAAAGTTACCAAGGGAATGCAAACACAGCAGATTTCTAGGTTTGAACAAATTTCAATATACAATTATCTTGAATGTTAAAATTAGGGGACTTAAAAAAAACTTAATTGAGGGACAGAATTCTTTTGAGGAGAAAATGCCTTCATCGCCCCCACTGTAGTTACACCCCTGTTAGTATTCCCATTCTCCATGTGTTTATCTAATTTCCTTTTAAAGCTGTCCAGATTGACAGCTATTACTACAACTTGTAGTGCTGAATTCCACAGTCCATATGCTGTTTGAAGAAACACTTCCATTTAACCATCCTGACTATGCCACCATTCTGTTTCAGTATTTTGTTCAAGTATTGTGAGAGGAAAAGAAACACTTTTCCTTAACCACTTTGTCCACACTAGCCATCAATTTATGCATCTCTTTTGTGTCCCCTTTCTAAGCCAAAAAAAGGCTCCCTCCTTGTTCTTCCACCAACAAGTAAAAGCTTCCCTATTCTGTCAGGTTTTTAGGAATTGACTGGGGTGACCTTTTAAATTTTGTTGATTTTTTTAGAAAAATATTACAGCTGGAATCCTGTTGGGGAGTTACAAAAGAGTAACTTGGAGTAATTCTTCATGGCTACTTGGTGTTCATGATTCATATGTATTCCCTAGTTTAGGAGATATGTAGGCACCAGGAAAGTCCCCCAGTTTGTATTTATTGGGAAGCAGCTGCTGCAGTCAACAGGGATCTGTTCCCCTCTCATTCACAAAGCTGACTGTTGTTCCTACTGAACCCTTCAGTTGAGGGATCTCAGGTGTGAGGGGAAAGTGCAACAGGGACCCTGCTTCTGACAGCTTCTGTGGAGATCATATGAGGGAGTAGGAAAATCAGTCTGCAGCTCCCCAAGTGACAGATAAATGGACCCCATCAATACCGGCAGCTGCTTCCTGGTAAGTGGGGATTGGGGGATTTGGACTGGGCGTCACCATGTAACCACATAGCTATGATGTTTACACATTTGTGACTCCCCAACATGATTCTGGCCAGTATCTTTTAATGAATCCCCAAAAGATGGAGGGAAGATGATGGTGATGGAATAAAAAGCACCCCTTGGTAATTTTGGCTTCTCTTTTCTGTACCTTTTCCAGCTATACAATATCCAGTGATTTACACAGTGATGCTAAGGTTCAACTCATTAAATAGTTTGTAATTATTTAGAAAGCAATGCCGTAATCACTAGTAGCCGGCATGGATTTCTCAGAAATAAGTCATGCCAGACTAATCTTATCTCTTTTTATGATAGGGTTACAAGCTTGATAGATGAAGGGAATGCCGTAGATGTAGCATATCTTGACTTCAGTAAGGCCTTTGACAAAGTTCCCCATGATATTCTTGCAAAGAACCTAGTAAAATGTGGGCTGGACAGAGCTACTGTTAGTTGGATTTGTAATTGGTTGACTGACCGAACCCAAAAGGTGATCACCAATGGCTGCTTTTCATCCTGGAGAGAAGTGACTAGTGGAGTGCCACAGGGTTCTGTCCTGGGCCCAGTGCTGTTCAACATCTTCATCAATGACTTGGATGGAGGAGTAGAGGGCATGCTGATCAAATTTGCAGATGATACCAAATTTGGAGGGGTTGCTAATCCACCAGAGGACAGGATCAAATTTCAAAAAGACTGACAGATTGGAGAGCTGGGCCAAAGCTAACAAAATTTCAACAGAGAGAAATGTAAGGTCCTACACTTAGGCAGAAAAAATGGAATGCACAAATATAGGATGGAGGACACATGGCTGGATAGCAGTACGTGTGAAAGGGATCTAGGAGTCTTGGCAGATCACAAGCTGAACATGAGTCAGCAATGTGATGCAGCAGCCAAGAAAGCCAGCGTAGTTCTTGGTTGCATCAATAGGAGTATGGTGTCTAGATCGAGGGAGGTAATGGTACCACTCTATTCTGCATTGGTTAGGCCTCATTTGGAATACTGTGTCCAGTTCTAGGCACCTCAATTCAAGAAGGATATCGACAAGCTGGAACATGTTCAGAGGAGGGCGACCAAAATGGTGAAGGGTCTGGAAACCATGCCCTATGAGGAATGGCTTAGGGAGCTAGGTATGTTTAGTCTGCAGAAGAGAAGGTTAAGAGGGGACATGATAGCCATGTTTAAATATTTGAAGGGATGTCATGTTGAGGAGGGAGTAGGCTTGGTCTCTGCTGCTCCAGAGACTAGGACAAGGAGCAATGGATTCAAGCTGCAGGAAAGGAGATTCCACTTGAACCTCAGGAAGAACTTCCTAACGGTCAGAGCTGTCCGGCAGTGGAATATGCTGCCTTGGAGTGTGGTAGAGTCTCCTTCTTTGAAGGTTTTTAAGCTGAGGCTGGAATGCTTTGATGGGTTTTCCTGCATGGCAGGGGGTTGGACTGGATGGCCCCTGGGGTCTCTTCCAACTCTATGATTCTATGACTCCAAAGCTTGACAGTTGTTATTGTTGTTGATATTTTTATATTTACATCCTGCTTGTTCCTCAGAATTGGGACTCAAGGTAGCTTGCAGTTGTGTGCAATTTGTTCACTGCATACTGTTTGTTCTATAATGGTTTCTCTCCCATTACTTTAGAATAATACTCGTGGTGGTGGTGGTGGTGGTGGTGGTGGTGGTGACATATTGCAACAAGCTCCATTCCTTCAAGTTGTTTGCTGATTTGTCCTGCACAATTTTCTTCTCCACTAAACTTTTAGAACTAATACTTACATCCTGCGCATCCACTGATAGTCTTCGTTGAGTTGAAATTGAGACTTGCTTCTGATAAACATACATAAGATTCTGTTCCTTATCATAACTAGTTTTAGTTGGCTATGGACAATTGTGTAAATGCCTCTAGTTGTATTACACATAATCCCATTTAAAATGTGGCAGTTCCATTTCCGGTTTCCTGTGTTTTTCCATTCTTCAGAGGATGAGGGGTAAAGCCAGAATTACAATCCAAGCAAACAATTGAGGTATTACCAGGCTTGGGAAAATCCCATGGTTTGGAAAAGTAAAACAAAACAAACAAAACTCTTTAAATGAGATGAAAAAATCCTGAACAACATTTTGTTGTGTGTCCTGTTCTTTTACCAAGTTTTTTCTTTTCTAACTTCCTTTTTTTTCCCCTTTAGCAGACCTACTTTAAACAGTATTTGCAAGCATAATGGCTACAAAAACTCAACCAATAAAAAGTAAAATACAATATGAAGGCAGTGAAAATGAAGAAGAGCACCAGAAGACCAAAAAGAAGAGGAAGATTTCTGAGAATGATATTTACCAAAACCAGCAGACAGCTGTAATCCTGAGTGAAGTAAGTGTTTGTGGATATGTTATTGAGCCTGATACGCTGTTAGTTCTGAATTTTGGCCCTTCAGAAAATAATAACTAGATACAGAGAGAATAAAGGATTATTTTTTCCATGTTTTCTACACAGACATGTACTGTTTTCAGTGGTTTCACCCTGGCTGTGGATTGCCTTTTTCAGAATAGCTTGTCTGGCTCCTACTTTATGGCCTTTTTGATACAAATTTCATTCCCTGGCTGTTAGTAATTTACAAGGGTTTTTTTGCTTGTTTTTTGTAATTACATCCTGAAATTCAAACAAATTTTTTAAAAATATCTTTTGTGTTGTTGCAAGATTTGTCTTCTTGCCAGTAATCTTAGTATACAGTGATTTTATTACATTGATGGTTTTATTCTGTGTTTTATATTTTGGTTTTGTCTGGCTTTGACAGGTTTTTTGCATTTTAGGGTTGTTATGAAACACATGGAGAGGTTTGCTATTGGACAGCAAGAATATTGTTAATAAATAAGTAAATAAATAGCTAAAATGGCTGAGTCTGAAACATCAGTCTGTGTGATGTAACCAAAGAGCAGTCCATTGATGTACTTATTTGTATCAAGGATGTGTGTCAGACAGGACTTGAGAAATCTCAAGTGAGCCAAAAAATTAAATAGGAGATCTTGGGCAAGTCACGGTTTATCTTGGCCTGACCTCACAGGATTATTGTGTGGAAAAAAATAGGAACAGAAGCAGAATTGATGTAAACCAGAGATATGAATAAAGGAAGACTTAGGTGATGGTCTAAGAGCCACGTACACCGTCTCGAGCTCCTTAAAGGAAAGGTGGGCAGTAAATGTAACTAATTAAAAAAATGTAATTGTTTGCCTTGAAGTTGTTTCCAACTTATGGCGACAATAAGGTGGTGCTATCACAGGGTTTTCTGGGGCTGAGAGTATGTGATGCATCCAAGGTCATCCAAAGAGTTTCCATGGTTAAACAGGGAATCGAAGCCTGGTCTTCAGGTCCACAGTCCAACACTCAAACCACTATACCAGAGCTTTCCAAACTTTTCATGTTGGTGACACACTTTTTAGACGTGCATCATTTGGCAACATAGTAATTCAGTTTTACTAGCAAACCGGAGGTTAAACTGACCCCTTATAAGAGATACAGACACATGCATAAATTGTAATAACAAAATGTATGGGCACACAACACATCTCATGAAAACCTTTCATATATATTTTAAAAATATATGATTTATAAATAATATACATTTCCAAGATTGTAGGCGACACACCTACACACTGCAGGCGACACACTAACGTATCGCAGCACACCATTTGGAAAACCCTGCATTATACCATGCTGGCTCTCTAAATTAAGTGTAGACATACTGAGATTGTGTGACTTGGTTTAGTAGTGACTCACTTTGATTTCAGTGGATCTTTTGGTATGGGTTTCTATGGGTCCAGCAGATCCCAGAGCTGTCCGCAGAAATCTGTTCCATTGTGATAACTAAATGACATTGCACTCAAAAATTTTTAAAAGGTGACTTTGTCAATTTCTATATTGAGTAAATAAACAAACCAACAAAATCATGTTTGGAGACAGTAAACGGAGCTGGGAAAATTGTTTAATTAATCTGATAGATGAAATAGCAGATTAGTACACATACAAGGGCATTGATGGAGGTTGTGGGAGATCTTGTATTTATAGTAGACCAGGTCATACGTAAGAGTAGGTCAAATAGGGAATGAAAGTGTACTTACGTTGTTGTTTATACACATAGTGAGAAACTTTATTAGGCATCAAGAAGTGATTGATCATAATTGCTAACTGTTTATATATCCCTGCATTTATATATGTACAAGTGAAACTGCTTAAATTTTCTTTCTATGTTATTTATGTTTTAGTTGAATAAAGAAATAAATTTTAAAAAAAGAAATAATTCATTTGTATTAATTTTAAGACCGACAAACTAATTTGCAACAGTAGAAAAAAGGGAAAAGAAAAAATTATGCATAAACTATATGCATGTATATACCTGCAACTAAGGTAAACTAAGTGAAGCTAAGAAAATAGTTTAAAAGACATTATTAAAACGCTAATCATAGATACAACCTAGGTGCATTAACTAACTAAACCGCCCCACAAACTGTAATGAAAAAGAAAAACCTAGTAATGGAAAGTTTCTTATTCTACCATTACAGATCTGACTAAATTCAACATTCTGGAACAGCTAATAACCATAACCACAGATTGTTACATCATAACATCCTTGGACTTGTAGTTTAGGGAAGAGCATTTAGAATCCTCAGCCAGAGAGCAATTTACCCTCAGAATTCCACAGGAACTACACTATAACAGTGTAGGGCAGAAAGACCCTGAGTCATCAGATAATGGGACGTCAATATGCGGGAGCTTCCTGTAGGCAAAATTGCTCTTAACAGTAGGAAGTATGAACTTGTTTAAACCCTGCAAGTCAAAACTAGGAGCCCTTTCACATTACACAGTTGTAGCACTATAATTCTACTTTAACTGCCACAGCTGCATGCTGGGGGCTATAGTTTGGTGAGGCCCAACAGCTCTCCAGCTGACAATTCTAAGTGCCTCTCCCTTACTGTAAATCCCAGAATTCCATAGGATGGAACCATGGCAGTTAAAGTGGAATTGTAGCACTTTAACTGTGTGGTGTGAAAGGGCCCCAGACTTCTGACTCTTATGTCAAAAATGAGGTTAAAGCACAAGAGTAAAGCTTAACATATTTAGAAAAAATAGACTGGAAAGGGGAAGGCCAGGCTTTGTAATGCTTTCCCACCAGTTCTAATCTCCCGTCATAGTTTTTCAGGGGCCAGTTCTTTCCCCTCCCAGTTGGGGTTGTTAATTCCAGACTGAATATTTTTCCCAGTGACCATTCCAGTTGGAGTTGTTTGGCATTTATGAGTCTATGCAAATAGCTTCCAAGTATTGTTAAGTAATGCATAACTAAAATACAGCATGTTAGCTGTCTCTCTCTGCTGCTCATGGTGCCCTTTTGTAAGAAATGTGTTGTCCCCTTCTGGATTTCATTACTTGCAACAGTGGCTCCAGTTCTTAAAACATTCTGTGTCTGTGTCAACAGTTCTCAGCTCCTTTTGCTTCATTTCTCAGGAGAAGAAACCTCATTTGTCTAATGCACTGTTTGGGGAAGACTGTGAAATTGGCTATGACCAGCTGTGTGAATTCCTCAAATATGCTGCTTTAGGAAAGCGACATGGTGCAGCACAGTCCAGGTAGAGTTTCTTTCTTTGTCCTATAGAGCAGCCCATCCTGTAGTTTCAGTGGAAGTGAATTTACCATATATATCCATGTTTAAGTTGATCCTGTGTATAAGTCAAGGACAGATTTGGGGACCAAAATTATGGATTTTGATATGACCCAGGGATAAGTCAAGAGTCATTCCACAGAGAAGGGACAGCACCAGTGTCACCGCAGGAGGCCAATCTTACATCTGCTGCTGCCTCCACCATATTCCTTTCCCAGCATTCAAAAAGGCCTTTTGCCACTCAACTTTGAGAAAATGATGGTTCTTTTTATTTTAATAAATGTTAAGGTACAGTATTAACTCTTACCAAAAAAGAACCATCCCTTTCTCTGAGTAGAGTGGCCAAAAGCAAGTGCGTAGTCTGTCCCAGGAGAACGTAAAGAACTGATCCTGTCCAGTCTCTTGGCTCTCCTTTAAGGTGGAGCACCAAAGAGCCGCCGCCACCATTTCCCCCCAGGCATTCTAAAAGGCCCAAAATAATGCCACAGTGGAGAGAGTAGGGGCGTCAGTACTTCTTTTAAGTTAGGTTCTCCCAGGACAGACTAAGCTCTTTCTTTTTTCCACTCTATTCAGAGAAAAGGATAGTTCGTTTTTTGATAAGAGTTAAGGTACTTACCTAAGATAAGAATTAAGGTACTTAAGGTACCTTGATCCATAGATAAGTCAACCCATGTTTTTGGGGTCAATTTTTCACTTAAATTTCTAGACTTACACAGTAGTTAAAACCACTGATCTGATACTGTTCTCGTATTCTCTGATGAACTTTAAAAGCTATTGACACCTTCCATTATGGGGCCATATGGTGCAGTCGTTAGAGCCCTGATGTAAACCAGGGAAGGTAGGCCATGCCGGTTTAGAGATGATGCTTACTGTAGTCCACTGTACCTGGAAGGCATCAGATTCGGTAAAGTAGTCCTAATTATGTTCCCATTTTTCTTTCTCCGTAAGAATTTTGCACTTGGCTCTAGCTGGTGGATTTCTGGGTTTTAGCAGGGGAAAAAAGTAAACTCCACAGTTTTTAAGCCCATCCTCTCTATACTAGGCATATTTGGGCTTGCCATGGTTTCCTAGCCTGGGAAGTAGACAGAACATAGACTGGACCTAGTGTCGGTCTGAGATGGTCCAGGTGCTTTTGGGCCACAACTTCCATAATTCTTCCCTACTAGATCTGCCAGCAGCAACTGATGGGAATTCTAGGCCAAAATATTGGGAGATTCATAGTTACCCAACCCTGATGTAGTGGTGGAAAGTTGGACCATTTTCAGTTGATCAGCAGGGATGCCTGACTCACAGTTGTTTAGTATGAACACAAAGAAACAAACTCTCCTTCTTCCCTTATGCTGGCTTCTAGAAACTGTTACAGTCCCTGAACATTCGTAACTGGTAAACAGAGTTGTACCCCAGTAGACCATCCCCTCTTTGAAGTGAATATCCTCCTTCTTCCTTAACTGTGGATCCATAGGTCAAGGCAGAGCCCATGCAACGCTAACCAAAACTTAAATCTTATTGATAGAGCCATTGAACCAATTGTTGAATCATAGAATCAAAGAGATGGAAGAGATTACAAAGGCCATTGAGTCCAACCCCGTCCTGCCATGCAAGAACACACGCTCAAAGCACCCCTAGCAAATGGCCATCCACCCTCTGTTTAAAAACCTCCAAAGGAGGTGACTTCACCATACTCCAAGGCAACAGTGATTAACCCTTCTGTAAATTCCACTGATTCAGTGGGTCTACTTTGGTTAGTGGCATTCAGGATCCTATTTCAATGTCAAGCATTTAGTTAAAATGGATTATGAAGTAAGTAATGGGGGAAGAACTCTGTTTGTTCAAAGACAACAAACTAAAGCTTCTGTTTTTCAGGTGGGGAAACCTGAGAGAGATGAGCAGTTACCCAATGCTTGAGAAAGTTATCTTTTTGAACTTCAGCTCTTCTGCTTATTGCAGGGGGGCAGGAGGCTTCTAGTGGTTTTAGTTCACAAACTTGGCTGTTAGCCTGAAGACCCACAATGGCAGAAAGCTGTGAGCTTTTCTTATACTTGCGTTGAGAAAATCCCATATTCATTCCTTGATATCTTCAGGTAAAAGGATCAGGTGATTGAAAATGCTTTTGTCTGAGCTTCTGGCAGTTTTTTAAAAAGGGATCTGCTAATAGATGGTAAGGAAGTTCCCCCATCAGTGACCAGCAAGTGTCCAGAGCAGATGGTGCTGGGGCATAGTCTGATTTTGTATACAACAGCTTTCCCTTTCCCATCATCATCAACAGTGATAAAAGAATCTGAGTCATTCCTTTAAAAATGGCTACCTACAGTGATGTGTTTTACTGTTCCTGCAAATAAGAGGAGGCTGATCATAAAGTCACTTTAGAATAGGATAGGAATTATGCAGCCATCCAGAAGTTGCTCGACTGGAACTCCCAGCAGCACTAGCCAACATAGCAGATGGTGCGAAAGCTGGGAGTTGCAATCCAGCAACATCTGGAGGGCTGTATCATTCCCATTCCCACACCTGTTTTTAAAAAATGGTAATTAGTGATTTTTCACATGTCTTTATGTATTCTTTTAAAAAACTTAAATATTTGTTTAAGATATGTTTTTATCTCTTTGTCGTGCATCACTCTGGGGGTCCACATGGATGGAACAGTGATAAACACTTTTCTAAATGAGTAAATGTGTTTTTCTTCCAATCTGTGGTGCAGTTGGTGCCGAATTCATCACCGCAGGCGTCTCTCTGGTGTGGTGGTAGTGGGTCTACCTGAAGTGAGTCGGCTCCATTTCTATCTGTTCTACATGCAGTTCAAGTTTCTGAGGAAGATATTCAGACATGTAAGTTTCTCTCTGCAGTCAGAAAGGGGGCTGACAGGAGGGATGGAATTAATTGGTCGAGCTATTACACAGAATGTTCCAAGTTTAGTCCCTCATTTATTATTATGTGTGGGAACACGGCCATAATCTGAACTAGTATATACTCATGTATGAGTCTAGAAATCTTAGTCAAAAAATCAACCCCAAA
Source organism: Ctenosaura bakeri (assembly GCA_948474755.1). Taxonomy (NCBI): domain Eukaryota; kingdom Metazoa; phylum Chordata; class Lepidosauria; order Squamata; family Iguanidae; genus Ctenosaura; species Ctenosaura bakeri. The sequence continues at coordinate 751,344 of CAOLHI010000227.1, read as the reverse complement.
AACTTTATCCACAGGTCAGTTAAGTGCTGTACCTTAACTCTTATCAAAAAAAGAAACCATCCCCTTCCCCAAATAGAGGGGCAAAAGACAAGAGCTTAGTCCATCCTGGGAGAACCTTTCAGAAGCACTGACCCCCACTAGCCTCACCATTGTGGTACTACTCTTGGCATTCCTGAATGCCTGGGTGGGAAAATGTCAGTGGCCAGAAGTAGCTGGCCCCCTGAGGCAGTGCTGCCACTTTCCCCTCTCCATGGAATGACCTTTGACTTATCCACAGATCATATCAAAATCCATAATTTTGCCCTTGGCATATAGGTGAGGTTGATTTATAAACGAGCATATATGGTAGTAATACTGGTAGGAGGCAGATTCCTGCATTTGGATGTAATGCTAATGAATCCAAAGGTGCCATTGTTTGTTGCACTTCTTGTTGGGTAAGGGGATGCTGACTCCACATGAAAAACCGTTTTCTTCCATATAGACCCATTCAACCCTGATTGCTATCTAGAAAAGCCCTCCTGTTTGATGCCACATGCTCTGGAGGCCCACCTCTCAGTTCTTTGGAACAGGATATTGTGACTCATACTTTGCAGAATCTCCTTCCCTCTGAAATTGGGCATGCAATAGCACATTTTACATGCATGTGAAAGACTTCATTGTTGTTGTTTTTCCAGGATTCCCCTATATAGCCCAACTTGCCATGTATTTCCCGGACAGCATAAGTATTATAGTCTGAATCCTACTGGTGGTCTCAGTAAATGATAGGTCAGCAGTTACGTAAATCATGTTGGTTCAGTACAATTACTCTAGCCGGGACTGTAAATAGGATTAAGGCCTGTGTTTTTAATTCTGTGTATTCTGTGTACAGTGAGTATTCTGTATGCACAAGTTAGGGACCTGTGAATTTAACCCACTGCAAATTGAAATGTACACAATAATGTATGTTTCAGTCTGTGGTGGGGAGCATGCTAGCTGCCCACTTCTTTCTTTGAGGAGCAGAGTTCCCTCACAAAGGAGAAGTGGGCAGCTGGCACCATTTTTAATTTTGTAGGGGCTTACTGTAGAAGCCTCACCTTGTACAACATGCCCTGTACTGTACACTAGGGATGTACAGCGCTAAAAATAGCATAGGACAGCCGCAGAGGTGGCAGCAAGCCCTGAATGCCAGGCATGCCACATTCTTCCGGTTCCCTCACCTCTAGGAAACATGCCCGCTGGGCTTCCCAGAGGTGAAGGAGTCCAAAGAACGTGGTGCGCCTGGCAGTTCAGACTTGCCACTGCCTCTGCTGTTGCCCTTTGCCATTTCAATACGGGGTTACCAATAAGGCTCACCTTGCAAGGCTCACAGTCTTGGTACAAGCCTCAAGAAGCTGACTTGAGCATGCACTATCTATCTGTGTATTTATTTATTTTGTATCTGTGGGGGTCCTAGAACCAATCTCTTGTGGGTGTGATGGACCCACTGAATATTGTATGTTTTATTGCTGTGCATGCCTTGAAATCATATGATCTAAGGAGTCTATAACTACTCACACATAAATGAAGATTGACTTATAAGACAAGTGCACCCACACTACCCTTGTGTTATGCAGTTAAGTCCAGATTAAGTGAAGGACTGTATTGTCCCGTATGAGCCTGATTTTTCGATCTTCTGGGACGGGCTTTCTCTCTGTGCTACCAACCTTACAGATACATCTGTTGGGAATGTAGAAGTCCTTCCTGATAGCTGCTCCAAGGCTCTAGAAGTCCCTTCCTAGACAGGTTATTTATATATTATTTTTCTTACTCATTTATATGTCTCGCCTTTTCCCCAATAATGGGACTCAAGGTGGCTAACAGTATATCCCAATAATGGGATATATCCCAGTAATGGGGCTCAAGGAGGGTAACAGTATATTTAAAAACAATACACATTAAAAAAGCTATACAAGTAATCAAAGTATAAATATGAGTTATTTAAAATGTGATTAAACAATATATAAAGTTAAAACATTTGCAAGCATTAATATTAATTAAAAGACTGTATGTATGTACATGTGTCTTCAGGTAATCTGTCGGCTTATGGTGACCCCACAAATTTTATAGTATTTTCTTAAGCAAGGAATACCCAGAGATGGTTTTGCCAGTTCCTTCCTCTGAAATATAGCCTGCAGCACATGGTAGTCATTGGCAGTCTCCCATCCAAGTGCTAACCAGGGCTGACCTTGCTTAGCTTCTGAGATACAAGCCTTAAAAACAACAGGTTTGGTTGGTGTGTTTCGTGTTGTCCTTCTGGCAACAGGTGAAGTTTTTTTATTGTTATTTCAACAGCCCTTTGGGAACTGTTTATGAGTGAAGGGCTTTTAATTATGTGCTGTATTCATAGTTTTTTGCTTCTTAATATTTTAAATTATTTTTAGTTCTGTTGGTAGTTTAACAATATTTTAATATCTAGCAATGTGAGGTTTTAGTTGTATTTATTTTAATTTTTGCAAGCTGCTTTGAGTCTTGGATTGAGCAAAAGGGCGGGATATAAAATAATACTATGACTTGCCAAGAGCCTTTCGGTCTCTCCTCCATTACCCCCCCACCCCCCTCATATTGCTGTCTTCCTGGTCAGCCCCCCTCCCCTGCCAAAAAACCTGAAAAGTTACTGATCTGTGTCTAGATTGGTGCATCCCAAGTTTTACAGGCTTATTTATCCATTCGTCCATTCAATTTATTTATATTTATATCCTGCTTCTCATCCAGCGAGCTCAATGCAGCGTATAGGCATCTGCCATTTGTTCAACAGGTTCATGATCAGAGCACGGTCACAAAGCAGAAATGTGGAGCCCAGGTTTTGTTTTTTGTTTTGTTTTTTAGCTGTTTTCTTTCCCCTAAGCATGGCCTGGGAGAAAAAGCAGTGTGTGGTCACAAAAGCATGTGGAAGATCGTGGAAACATGGCAAAATAGGTTGAAAGAGGGGGCAACACATCAAACGTCTAGGTTCTGGTTATAACTGAACAGGAGCAAAAGAGCAGACTGTTGAAAAGCAGGAGATACCTATATATGGCTCTCCGCTTTTCCACTTGTGAACTCAGTCAGGCTGAGAGAGATGCTGGTTTGAGGTCACCCAGTGGGTTTCATGACTCAGTAGGGAGCAGAACCTGGATTTCCTGAGCCCCACTCCAACACTCCACAGCCACTCCACATCACACTGCTTTATCCGCTCTTCCCAGCAATCTCCTTTTGGCATCCACACAGCTCCAGTCTAGCTGTGGTTTTCCTTTAGCCATGGGGTGCTTTTGGATGTAAACAGTACATTCTGTCTTCTGGAAAGACTGTTTTTCTGTTTTGAATGAAGGCAACCTTAATTTTACCAGCACTGTTTTCGTCTTCTTTACACGCCTTCACTTAACAGGATGCTTTGAATCAGTAAATCCTGTCGGGGGTGGACTGGGGAGAGGGGGATGGTTTTCCAGTGGCCAGGAAACATATGTCTCTAATTTAGAGCACATTCAGGACTTTCCAAGAATGACCCGCCGCCAGTTCTTGCCAACAAGACACAATAATGAGCTTTTTCTGGCTCCTGCCTGGAAGTGAGGGTCATTAAGACGATAACTAGGTACACACAAGGGAGACCTGTGTTACTCACTGCCATTTCCCTGAAAACTTTATCAGTCCCTCCACACCTTCCCACTTTTACAGTAACAATTGCAGGATCCAGGAGAAGCAGTTGTGGAAAATGCCTGTATGCCTTGTGGCAGGGATGGCTAAAGTGTAACTCATGGGCCACTTATGCCCTCAAGGCCATTTTTTAGGCCACCCAGCTTTCTGGTAAAGGTTGAGCATGAGAAGGTTGCTGTTTTGTACTATGACTTCCATATCCTTCAAATAAAATTCTGAGGAGCTATAGTTTAGAAAAGTAGTGTTTCCATACTCTGCTGAATGGTAAGCAGACCCCAGTCGTATGGGATCTGTGGTGGCTATTTTGTTAACTTTTGGGGCTTTTTTGTTAGAATCCCAAAGACCACCAGCCAGAGCCAAATGAGTGCTTCAGACAGGTGGACATAGACGTAAAGTAAATGCCTCTGAGCAAAAGCTCAGCCAAAGAATACAACTCCTGTTCCACAAAAATTATCTCTTGCCCCCCACCACCTCCATGTAGTTTTTCATCAACCTCATTGGGAATGAGGGAAGTTTCTGTTGTTAGATATTTATAGTTCACAAAAGCTTGCTGATCTCTACTGCAAGTCACCCAGAGATCTATCAATAGATTCCGATCTATTTTCTAGCCCCCCCCGCCCCAGTTTCTACCACAGAAGTGGGCAAACTTGAGGTTAATGAATTCTATTGCTTTTCTTTCTGTTTTTACTAGAAGTTGGATATCCAGCTGCTGAAGGCATGCTGGAGCCAGTTACAAATAGCCCATAATCCCCATCCCATATACTGGAATAACCTGGATGTGCAAGTATGTAATCTGAATTATGTCAGGTCTGGAATCTGTTGCAGAATTCCCAAAATGGTTCAAAAGAAGTGTTTGAAGACAACCCTTTAATCTTGCCTTTTTAAAGCTGAGGAGCACTGGGGTCAAGAGATGAGCGATTAGTGCAAGACAAGCCATGAGGAGATTGCTTATGTATTAATTTGTATGCCAAAGATCTCACTGCTGATTCCTTAGCGTCTCTAGGATCCGGTGATCAGAACACAATAGGAAAACCTTGTTTCTACCTGAGCCTGTTGAGAGGTGCTGTCAGGCAAGGTGGACAACATTGGGTCAGATGGACATAATGCATTATACTTCCCTAAAACATAGTATGAATAAAAGATCAAAAGACATTTAAGTTTTGGTGTTGCTTTATATTGATGTCATGGGACCTTCTGGTTTGGGACATCCTGCATTTCTGTCCCAAAGAAAAGGAGCTGAACATCTCATTAGACTTTTCTCATGTCACACTGTGTATGCAGATTATTGGAAGGGGTATAGGATAAACCCTTACTGCATCTCACGTTTTTCTTTTCTCCATCATGAATCTTCTTTCATTTAACACATGTCCTGTGTCTTTTAATAGCATTTCTCTCTACCACCTGTATCAGGTGATTTTATGGAAAGGCTCTGTGGAGCAGGAAGAAAGAACAGTCAGCAAATCAGCAACCAAGGTAATATTATATTTATTATATATATGGCTATACTTGCTGGAGAGTTCAGGGAGTTGTAGAGAGGTAGCTTGGTGTAGTGGTTTGATCATTATATTACAATCCTAGAGACCAAGGTGCTCTTCCCTGCTTGGACATGGAAACCCACTGAGTGACGTTGGGTACATCACACACTCTCAGACCTCAGAAAAAACCCTGATAAGTTTGCCTTATGGTCACCATAAGTTGGAAATGACTTGAAGGCACACAACAACAACTTTTCCAAGCTCTTGTTTTCTTATTGTTGTTTGCCCATTGTCCTTTTCCCCATCACTCTCTTTTCAGTTCTTGTAAGATATGTGGAAAATGTCCTGGGAGGAAATTGTAATATAAATGCTTTAAATAAGTATCTTATGGATTTCAGAGCTGAAGAAAGATCCCATCATTCAGAAATATGGAAAAGAATGTCGTGGACTCTCCAGCTACATTTTAACCCCGGAGGAGATGTACCTCCATGATTACCCCATAGAAGGTAGATTTCTTCATGTTTGGTGAGAAAGGGTATAAACATGATTTCAGTTCATCTGCAAATCCCAGTGATTTGAAAGAGTGGAACACTGCAGTTCAGTGGTAGAGTGTATGAAAGCGGGTGTAAGATTTTTCTGATTATCTCTATTAGAATAGGCTAAGTGGGAGGTTCAGCGCAGACTACAGACTCATAGAGTTGAAAGAGGCTTCATGGCCCATTGAGTCCAACCGCCTGCTCAGTGCAGGATCTCCAGCTATATCATCCCTATTAGGTAGCTGCCCAGCTCCTTTTGAAGACATTCAGAGAAGGAGATCCCACCACTTCTCTAGGCAATTGGTTTCATCGCTGAACTGCTCATACTGTCAAAAAGTTCCTTCTAATATTCAGTCGAAATCTATTCCCTTGTAACTTTAAACCATTAGATCTGGTCCTGTTCTTTAGAGAACATGGTTTTGAGTTCACTGTAGAATCCAAGCCATGGGTTGAAAATTTCTTACCTGCTTTTGGTTTCTCTTCTCTCAACACTTAGGTTTAGAACATCAGAGGTCTGCTCAAATTTTTTATGATGCAGCAGCTTCAGGAAGGTGGAGCAGTAGCATATCAACTGAGATTTTTCAGCTCATAGGTTCCAGACACCATGGTTTGTGTATCTAGGTCAGGCCTTGGATTTTGATTAATCCATCATTTGCATGCCGTGGTGGTTCAGGCGTCATTCCGAACTCTGCCACGTTCGCTCTCACAATATTTTTTGGTGTTGAAACATTTTCCTTTTCTCTCTCAGGACGTGATGACTGCAGCCATTTTGTTCGCACTCACTGTAGTGGTCCAGTAACAGACAGAAGCCCTCTTTTTGGACTGGACTGTGAAATGGTATGTTGGAAAGAGGTCACATGCAAAAGCTTTCACATTTCTTCCTATATTATATTTCTCGCCAGTTTTCTTGAAAACTTCAGCAGGGTTCCAGTGTTTAAAAGTTTTTGGTTTTTTAATTAGCACTGAACATCAGGAGTGGGGAATGTGTGGTCTCTCATAATGTCCCTGGACTACAACTGATGTCACCCCTCACCTTTGGCTGTCTAGGGAGGATGTATGGGAGGTTACATTTTCCTATATTTTGTGGGAGCCAGAGTGGTTTATTGGTTAGAGCACTGGACTCTGACTCTGGATAACAAGGTACATATGCCCGCTCAGCTATGGAAACCCATAGGGTGACCTTGGGGCAACACACTATCTAGTCCAAGAGGAAGGCAAAGGCAAGCCTCCTCTTGAACAAATCCTGCCAAGAAAACCCCATGATAGGTTCACCTTAGGGTTGCCATAAGTTGGAAATGACTTGAAGTCCATTAGCCCTCCTAAGGGAAGGATTTGCAGCTGCTTTGCATAAGGGAAGTCCTAGGCGGAATCTCAAATATTTATGGGTACAGCTGGAAAAGATCCTTCCTCAAACACCTTGGGGAGCCACTGACAATCAATGCAAACCAGCCTTCTTCAACGAGGGAACCTGCAAATGTGTCAGACTGTGCAACCAGTGTGGCCATTGCTTGGCTGAGGATGATGGAATCTGCAGCGAAACACAACTGGAGTGCACAAGGGAGGGGAGGCTATTCTTAACAACACTCAGCTAAGGGCCATGTCTTGTTAGCAAAACTGATGAGAGAATTTAATCTTCATTTGTAATGAAGCCTGCAGCTTCTGTCAGATGCTGTAAGGCAGCCTTCCACAGCTGGGGCCTTTTTACCCTAGACAATTATAGTGGTGCATTCCCCTTTAATTGCCATGGCAACACCCTGTAGAATTCTGGCTGAGAATTCTAAATGCCCCTCCCAAAAAATCCAAACCCCAGGATTCCACCGAGGGAACTGTGACAGTTATAGTGGGAATCATAGCTCCAAAATTGTGGTGACCTTCAAATCTTTTAGATTACAATTTCCATAATCTTTTACCATTAGTCATGTTGGCAAAAACTGCTGAGAACTGCAATCCCAAACAGCACTGAGAGCGCACCAAGCTGATGGAAGCTCCGATACAGAAAGAAATGTGACATTGTAACTCATATTAGCCTTTCACCTACCCTCGTCAGAAGCACAGAATGCTGGATCTATTCAGCATGTATTTCATAAGACTATCCAAGTGGGAATCCAGAATCCAGACTGCCCTGTCAATTTGGCTGATAGATCAGCCATCTTTGGCTCCTCTTCTCTTTGATTGCTTCTGTCCTAGGTGATAACGCTATCCAGAGGAACATCCGACTTCATTAATTCTGGTCATTTTATGACCTTCATGATGTGAAGAACTTATGCCTGAGTGGCCTTGCTTTCCTTTTCCCACTCCATCCCTCATGGACCCAGTCAGCCCACCTCCCATGATCCGAGAGAAAAGGGAATTACCACTCCTGGAAGTCTCCAGGAGCAGGAATTCTCCTTTAGAACAAGATGCAGCCCTCTCCCACACACACACGTTTTGCCATCCCCAGTTTTTTCCCCCACAATATCTGAAGTGTTTTGTGGCCATTTTGAGTTTTCTTTCAGGGGGCTGACAGAGAGCCCTAGCAACAACCCCTTGAGCTTGTGAACGTTCTTGGTTTATGTAGACTTTAACTCTCTCTGTCTTTTAAAAGAAAGATTGTTAAGTCATTCTGTGAGCCTTACAAGCTGTAAAGGTGGGAATAAATGCTAGAAATGACTAATAAAACCAGACCTATGCACATGGTCAGTGCTTATAGATTTGTTTCTATGGAATAAGGTAAGATCACTGGAATATTGGAGGTGAAAGGGTGAGGAACAACTCCCAGCTTGACATGGCTTCTCTTAACCATTTTCTCTAACATTTTTTCCCAGTGTCTCACTGATAAGGGATCTGAACTCACACGGATCTCAGTGGTGGATGCCAGTGGCCAGTGCATTTTGGATGAGCTGGTCAAGCCCAAATTACCAATAATAAATTACCTCACCAGGTATCTTACTTATACTTTTGTTCTGTGAAAAGAAACACCCAAGGACTGTCTGAGCTCTTAAGAATTTTAAGCATGTGTGTTCCCAAAGAACATGCTCCCCTGTGAATTTCATGTTCTTAGAGCCAAACTGCACATAATGAAGGGGTGAGTGGATGGATCTACGCTTGTTGTAAACCTCTTACAAATTGCAAGAATGAGAGACAATGTGAAGCAGTAGTCAAAATGTTGGATAGGGATTTGGGAGATGGTGATGTTAATCCCCCACTTCTCTATGCCGTAAAATTTACTGGATGATCTTGGGCCAATTGCTTTCTCTCAGCCCGACCTACCTCACAGAGTTGGTGTGAGGATGGAGAGGGGAGGAGGAGAGTTATGTATGACTTGTGCTTATTGGAAGAAAGATGGGATATAAATGGAATGAATGTACAAGTGGACAGACAAAATAGCTATGAGGGCCCAGCTGGATCAGGACCATGGCTGGCAGAGAACAGATTCACTCTCTCTGTGCTGTTTTTCTAAGAAATTGTTTGCTAGTAGAAGAGGGGTTGAGGTCAAAAAGAAAAAGAAGTTTGGTAATATCTCAAAATGGCGTTAACAACAGCCAGCCCAGATCTTATTCCCAAGACTCTTCCCAAAGCATTAACTAGTCTTGAAAATGCAAGATTCTCTCAAGACCCTGATTAATCTCATCCATTGTATTTTGAAGTTATTCTGGCATCACTGAGAAGCTGCTCCTCCCAGTTGTGACAACTCTTTCTGACATCCAGGACCAATTAAAGAAGCTGCTTCCTGCTAATGCGGTTTTAGTGGGCCATTCTTTGAATTTTGACCTTCGGGCTCTCGAAGTGAGTATATCCATTTAAGTAGTGCTTCTTTCTCAAGGGACTGAGTCTTCTTCCCAAAGGATGAGGCAAGAAAATAGAAATGTGGACCTTTGGCCTTGGAGAGGGGCTCTCCTTGCTCTCCATTTCCTGCTTGTTGGTCTTTGTTGGCAGCAGGTCAGGTTTATGATGGATTGATTGATTGTACTTTTAAACCACCTGACAGCAAAAAAAAAAAAAAACTGGGCAGAGGGCAAAACATTTAAAATATAAAATGCAAACCACAAATCAATAAAGGATAACTAAAGCCATCATCACATAACAAAACTAAGATGGAGTCAGCGGTGAAAATAAAAAAACACAGCATATAATGCCATAGTAAAACCAGCAGCAAAATAGAAGAGTGTTGTGAAATGAAAACACTAAAAACAGTTCGTAAAATATCTGGGAGGGTAAGAAAAAGGCAGAAGGAGTTCTTGAAAAGACCATAATCCAGGCAAATACATTAGTCATAAGAGGAATGGCGTCTCTTTCATTCAAAAACTGTCTCTGTGTCTTTCAGAGCCCTGCATAATTGTTGGTAGGGCAGAACAGGAGCCAGCAGTAGCAAATGTAGGCTAACTTGAGACCACAATTATTAACTGTCAGCTTTGCTCCAGGGCACTCCATTTTAGCAGCAACCTGAAGCATTGTGGGAAATGTCAGTGTCAACGGGGCAGCCATTTTGTTTTTTGCCATAATGCCCTGGGGACTAGCACTACATCAGGGCAGTGAGGCAGTGGCAACAACATAAATAGCAACTCCACATTGGCCGCACTCATTGGCACAGCTGACGTCCAAGGCATTTCACAGCCAGAAGCAAAGAACAAGTTGGCTTTGTATCACCAGTCCATATGCAGAAGCCAGCTGGACTGGCAGTTGAATCTTGGTGATGAGTACTGCAAGTGAGGCAGCAGGCTAATTTAGAAGAATAGAACTCTGAGGAGAATGAAACATGCAGTCTGGTGTGTGCACTTTTCCCCCAGCTGCTGGGTATGTCTTCTGTGCCAGAACTTGCTCTGGTTCCAGGCCTCCCCAAGAGTTCTTTCGATGCTGAATGCTGACACGTTACTACTGTAAGAGAAACTTCACTGGTGGTAAATGGGGAAGCATATGGTACCCAGCAGAGAAGCATTGCAGCCCTTTTGGTGATGGGGTCCAGCATCCCCTCACAGCCAGTGGAATATAACTTGGCTCCTAAAGAACTATTTCTACCAAGACTGTTCCTGGCTAGTGATCCAGTTCTCCATCACTGGCTGAATGTGGCTCCTGAACTGGGGTGTATCCCCTCCAGAGTGAAGCCAGTGGAAGATTGACTCCCAAGGGTTATATAGGGCAAAGAAAATCAAACTCTGCAAGCATGACCCATCTCTCCCCAATCCATAGCTATGTGAACTGCACAATTAGGTTAGTAACAAACTCACTCCCTCAGTCTGTTCTCAGCTTTCATATCTTTTTCCAAGCCTCAAAGTGCCAAGCTAATGCAAAAATTATCAAGAACACTAGCACAAATTAACCCTTTCTCTATCACTGGACAACAGTTGACATTTGGCCATGATAGGAACAAAGATTCCAAAACTTATCAGCCTTGTGGTAGGGGCCCAAGTCAGTATGGTATGGTCTATCACCTCAGGATGAAGAACCAGGGGCTGTCCATTGCACTAACACAGACTGCTTGAGGCAGTTGCCTCACTCTTGTCTTAGTGGCACAACACATCATGCTCATTGACACAGTGCGGAAAAGGCAGATACAGGGTGAACTTTAACAGTGGGCTCTGCTGGGGCCTCAACAAGTTGCCTGAGGATAGCAGGGTAGTACCAGCCCTGTGTGCTTATATAAACCCACATAAAAACAGCATATAAGGGGGAAGGCAAGACTATAACCTTTCCTCCGTAAGGTATGGGTGTGTACATACACACATACATAGGCTGACAGTGTTAAAAATTCTGAAACACCCCAACCGCAACAGGGCTCTTGGATGATGAAGCAGTGCTATGGAATGGGCATAGCTGGGCTTTCATTCATGGAAGCAATGAGTCACACTTGTTGGAGCTGGCCCTGCTATCTGGCAAAATGAGGCAGGCTCCTCATGCAGCAAATCTGAGGTGCCTTGAAAGAGCAGCAAATTTATGAATATTTGATTTGTATTCAGGAGGTGTCCTTCCTCCTGTGCCAAAATAACTTGGTTGGGTGATAGGTGCCATCTACCTCAGGAAACAAAATGACTTGACTCTTCTGCCTGCTCTTTAAGAAGGAGGTAGGATTGAAAAAAGAGGCTTACTCCCAGGTAAATGTTCATAGGGTTGCAATGTTAAGAGGGTTATCTTTGCAACCACAGTCTCTAAAGGAACCAGGAAAGACCCATTGACCAAGCTAGCCTGGGCAAGCCAGTCTGCAATCTTGACTCAGCCTTAAAATCACAGCCTGCATGCAAATACTATTCTTATTTGAGAATAACTTTCCAAATGTCCTTTTTACTCTTCCAGATGGTGCATCCAAATGTTATAGACACATCCCTTCTTTTTGCCAGGAAAGGTGGCAAAAGGTTCAAGCTCAAATTCTTAGCAGAAGCTGTTTTAGGGTAAGATGATTCCTTCTCTGAAGTCAGAGTCATTACATAAATAAGCAGATGTTAGAAATCACTGTGCTATGAAAAGAAATTCTTCCAAAATGGGGCATTTTTCACAAGTTAAAACTCCAATTCTGTACTTGCTTATCTGAGAGTTAAGCCCTATTGAACACAGCAGGGCTTAATTCTGCATAGATATTGATAGGATTAAAGTAGAAGTCTGCTGATGCCAATAAATCACAAAATTCAAGAATTGTCTTTTTGTTTCCATTAGAGTCAGCATAGTGCAGTGATTTGGGTTTTGGATTGGGACTTTGGAGATCAGGGTTAAAAAACCCTGCTCTGCCACAGAAATTCACTGGGTGACCTTGGACAAATCACACTCTCTCAGCCTCAGAGGAAAGCAAGGGCAAACCCCCTTTGAAAAAATCTTGCCGAGAAAGCCCAATGAGAGATTCACCTTAGAGTCACTGTAAGTCGGAAACAACTTGAAGGCACACAACATGAACACAACAAGATTTAATAAAACACCATGTCAGGCAGCCTTAAACCTTTCCAGATGGACAGGACCATTTATCCAGATAGCATAACTTAACTATTTGGATGAGTGGTTCTGTGTATTTGGAATCGTTAACCAGAAGCAAAAGTAAGAGCTTCCAGAATCACCTTGCCATGCAGAAGGAGGAGAGAGGTGGGGAGAGCAGAGGGACTTGAGATTTGCTGCACTTGCTCCTACTTGTGCATGTCACCCTAAGCCAGGGGTGGGAAATTGTTCAGCCCTCCAAAGGTTATTGGATTGTAACTCCCAGCATTCCTGACCATTGCCTGTGCTGGCTGAGGCGGCTGGGAGTTGCAGAGCAATATCTCAAGGGCTGCAGAAAGCCCAGTCCTGGGCTAAACTGTGGCACAGAACCTGTAACCCTCTAGACATGGTCGGGCTGGGTATCCCAAGATCAGTGTTCTTTGACTATGCTTGTGAGGGTTGATGGGAGTTGAAAGCCAACAGCACCTGGAAGGCTGCAGGTTGCCTAACCCTGGTTTAGCATGTTGCATGTACAGCCTGTCTTCTTAACCTACCTCATTAGGTTGTTTTGAGTATAAAATCCAGGGATGGGGAGACCCATGTACATGACCCTGGCTGTTTGGAGGAAAGATAGGATAAATGTTGGCTTTGTTTTATAACTTTGAAGGGCCAGATCTAGAGATGTGAAATTTCAGGGGATTTTTCAAGCAGGGGGAAAAAAAATTTCTAGCAGAAGTTTTTTAAAAAGGATTTTTTTAAAAAGAAAATATTCAAAATGCAACAGTAGCAATCTTTACAGATTGAAAGTCCGTTTCTTACTTTTGGAACATATAATCTGGTTAGACATAAAATGATCATGTTTGATGTATTAAAACAGAGCTTATTCAGAAAAAAATTGAGGTACTTTTAAAAACTGTTCTGTTGTTGTTCCAAATAACCTGGTGAGGAGGTTATGAGGAGCAAGCAAAAAACAAAACAAAAAAACTTCCCAATAGAAACAGAAGAAACCATCAACGTTAGTACAACAAAGAAAATTATTTTATCTCCACTAGTGTCAAGCAGATACACTACACCCATAAAAAGAATTGAAAAAAGGAAACCAAGACTAAGGGCTGTGGTGACTTGATGCTGTATATAATCTCACATAAAAGTCTTCCTCTTATATACTGTAGTTTTTAGAAATGGTTTTGGAACAGTAAATATCTGAAAACCTTGTCTTAAGACATGTTTTCATCCTTGTATTTAAAAGAAATGCTATTAGATTTGTAAAAATTTTCGGGGAGGAAAGGCTTCAGAAAAAATGGAGGATTCCTTTTTCTTTTCTTTTCTTTTTTCTTCTTCTTCTTCTTTTTAATCTGGGTTTTCACATCTCTAGTCAGTCATGACAGCCACTACAGCTATGTCTGGAAAACACTAAGAATACGGAAGACCATCCCTGCTTTAGGCAATGACAATCAGGGGATTTGTTTTTTCTCACCAAGATATTCTACAAAGCAGTGGGTCTTCTTACCAGATATTGCAGAGTTCACATACCAATGATCAACCTTTGTGTGTTTTGTTTTTGTACCTCACAGGAAAAAAATTCAGTGCACGGATGGAGCAGGCCATGATCCAACAGAAGATGCTAGGTGTGCCCTTGAGTTGGCCCAGTATTTCATTAACCAAGGACCCAGAAAGGCATGTGGCGTTGCCTCTTTTATAATTAAAAGTTTGTTGTTGTTTTTTAAGGGAGGGGAAGGGAGTTTGCAAAAAAGAATAAAAAAAGATCATGGCCTTATCAGCCAATCTTAAATTTTGGAGAGGCTCATATGACAGGAAGGATGAGCTTACAAGAAGACAGTGGTGGGGATAAATTCAATTTTAGAGAAGTTCTTGAGGGCCATTCTTGAATGGTGCTTGAATCAAAGATCAAAAGATAAAGAACTGGAAGCAAAAATAGCAACATCTTTTAGCATAAAAGTCTTACTTTCAGTCACTAAGACTTAAGAGAAGTGAGGAAAAACCCAGTGCTGGGAATCCATCAACTAAAGATTTTATGGGATAAAACAGATTTTAAAAGCTGCTCATGCCGTTATTGCTTTAGGATTGCAGAAGAAATCAAAGTGGAGTGAGTTTTATCTGTTAAAATATATAAAAGAAGCTATATTATTTGATTTTCTCAGGGAAAGATGGTTAAAGTATAGTGAACAATATAGTAAAGAAGCATGAAGTGATAATTGGAAAATTGTGATTGAGAAAGTGAAAGAAAATATAGGGTATGAAGATGTCATACATTTGATTAAGGTTATATCCCATATCTCTAAGAAGGTTTCTTGATGCAAATGGGATCTTGATCCTCTGTCAGCCATTTGGGAGGTGGGGGTGGGTTGAACAGGTTGAAAAAGCAATTGTTAAAAAAAGTGCTTGTAATAACATTGTAATGTAGTATATATCAATGTACATTTAGTGTGTGATTCATAATAAAAGGAAAAGAAACTAAAGAAATGAGAAGGGGGGCATGGCTGCCTGGGGAAGCCAAAAGGACTAGATTGAGACAGTAGGAGGGCTGGATTTAGTGCTGGATCTTGAGGCTCCCCATTCCTGCATCCCTGGTAGGCCTCTTGGAGGAGAAGGCCATCAGTGGCAGAACTTGGAAAAGTTATTTTTTGGACTACAACTCCAAGGATATCCTTGCCAGGAGGGCTGCTACAATTCTAGAAGCTATATTAAAAAAAACCAAAAAAAAAAAAAACCACCTACAGGGGAACTATTCTGCGAGTTTGTAGTCCAGAACATTGTAATCACTTTTCCAAACTCTAGAATAGTTACTAGTTATGACGGCTCTGTCTTAACTCCCAATAGCTGAGACAGCATGTCTCCATGTACTAATTGTAGGGAACATGAGCAAAGAGGGGTTCTTGCCCTTGTGTTATGCTTGTGGGCTTCCTAGAAGCATCCAGTTGTCAACTGTGCAAAGAAAATATTGGAGCTGGTAGACCTTTGGTAAGATTCAGCAAAGTTCTCCATTTGTTCTAATGTTAATTTCAGTTGGAAACAAGGAAATTAACTTCTTTCCAATAAATTTAAGAGAAATAATAGAGAAAGAAATAAAAAAACAAAAAATTTATAGATTAAAAGAATGGATGAAAATAATGATAAATAAAGATAGAATGAAAGAGAGATTGCAGGAAACTAAAATATCCTGGTTTAATTATATACAATTAGAGCAATGGACAAAGAGTATGAAAAGATATGTTAAGGATTTTAAAGAATATACTAAATTTGAACAAATTATTATTCAAAGAGAAAATATGCAAGAAAATGAAATACTAAAAGGTATTACAAGTGAAATATATAAAATATTAGCAAAAGAACAAGAAGAGGATTTTCTTAGAAAAATATGGGAGGAAGAGATAGTACAAAATATAGATATACAAGAATGGAGAAAAATTTGGAAACAACGTCATTTAAAAAAATTATCAATAAGAATAAAAGAGAATTATTATAAATTAGTGTGGAAATGGTACTTGACTCCAGTGAAATTAAATCAAATAGATGAGAAATATTCAAGATTATGTTGGAGAGGATGTCAAGAAATTGGTACATATATGCATATGTGGTGGAATTGCAATAAGATAATGGAGTTTTGGCAAAAGGTTTTTAAAGAGATAAAAGAGATTATAGGAGCAGATATACCAGTATGTCCAAATATTGCATTGTTATCTATATATGATAAGGTTGAGTGTACTCAAGTAAAGAAAGAATTAATAACAAATTTGTTAACTGCAGCGAGATTAATAATAGCAAAAAAATGGAAAGCAAATGAAAAATTTCAAATAGAGGAATGGTATAACGAAGTGTGGAAAATTGCAATTAATGATAAACTAACATGTAGAATTAGGTTTATGAAAGGTTTGGTTAAAGGGAATGATTTTGAAGAAATTTGGAAAATATTTTTGGATAAAGTTCTGAAAAGAGATAGTAATACTACCCTGTCAAAAGAAGAATGGCAATTTTGGAAAGTGGATTAAATAAAAAGTTGGCTCTGGGGGGTGGGTATTTTTTAGTTTTAGTTTTGTTTTTCTTTTATGTTGTATATTTTGTAATTCTTAGTAGGTGTGTGTGTTAAACTTGTGATTTATAGATTTAAAAGGATAAGTGATGTCAATGTTTTTTTAAAAAAAAAAAGTTAAAAGAATTAACAATAGAAATAGATTAAAGGGGATGTGAAAAATATTGAATTAAATGTGTAATTATAATAGTTGAACAGATTTATAAATTTAAGGGTAAAGGTGCAAAATAACAATGAAAGTTAGTATTGCTTAAGAGAAGAGAAAAAAAGAAAAAGAAAAAAAAATTATTTTTTTTTAATTCACTATTATGTATATCACATGGTGTTTAATTTTTTTTTCTTGTTTTGTATTTGTGATTTAGTTATATAATTAATAAAAATTTAAAAAATTAAAAAAAAAAAAAAGGAAATTAACTTCTACTCCACCAGAAGGATCTACCTGCCGCAGTGCGCACACTTCCTTGACCCAGTATCCTAGAGCCTTTTGTAGCATTAATTCTGAGCCAAAGATTGGATCCAAGCCTTTCTTTCTGCTTCAATGCTCCACTGAATTATAACTGAGTACATTATTCACAAAAGAAAGGATTTTCAGTGATTTAAAATTTTCTGCAGCAGAATGCTGACTCTGCAACTGTGACTGAATGCAGATTTTCAGAGAAGAGAGTGTTTTGGTAACACCCATTCACCTCCTGCCAGGTAGCAGAGATGAACCTAGAAGCCCAGTTGCAAGAGCCAAGAAAGATGGGAGAGGAGCAAAGCTGTGCCTTGCCAAAGCAAAAAAATGGGATCCAGAAACAGATGAGAAACCCCATCCAAAGGTAAATAATCTTCACAGCTCTGAGTTCTTCTTTTTGGAAAACATCTTGTGGACAAAATGCTTATCCAAGCCTCCTGCAGTGCCTTTTTATACCACCTCCCCAAGCTCTGAAATGTACTGGCAGAGCCTATGGAAAGAATGCTCTGCAAATAAGCTATCCCATATTAAAACCTGACTTCAAGCTGCAGAATGTATTTGCCGATGCAATAATCTGCTTCCATTCACTTAACAATCTGTAGTTTTATCACGTTGGCCAGTTGTTGTTCTTCTGCAAAAATGAAGATGATGATTCAGATTTTTCTGTGTTGCTCTCATATGTGTTTTTCACTCAGACTTGGTTTATGTCTTCATTTTGTAACAAAGTGCTGAGAGGTTTCTCTCCCACTCAAAAAGCTAGAACTTCCCATCCTGAACCAGTTTGTGTCTGACCCCACTGGATAAACTCTGAGATGGAAACATAAATTGTGCTCTGGAAGCCTGAAGGCTGCTTGTCCCCTGTTTTACAGCACTCTAAATACTTGTCTATTCCTCCATGGCCAGAGGTTGGACCCTTGCAGTCCCTTCTGATTTTGTGATACTACAATTCTTCGGTGGCATCTGTGAGAAATAATCAGTGTTAAATACAGCATTGGTTTTGCTGAATTCTTTTTTTAACTGGTTTTGCTTTTGTCTTTGTCTCTCAGCCTTCTAGACATCTTGCACTTTGTTGGTCGAAAAACATTGCATCTGGGAGGATGGACTGAAGCTGCTTTCAACAACTGTCAGAATCAAACAGGGCCTCAGAATAAGCAAGTGAGTTGTATACGTCCCTCCAAGGCTTAATGTTTTCCCTTTCACAGTTGCATCTGAAGAACATGAGAGGCACATGACCTTGTTCTTTCTCAAAGAAAATATGAAGAGCTAATTTAGGGAAGTTAATCCTTACAGTGTCCCTAAGGGTCAACCCCCAACCATCCACAGTGCTGATGGGAGATATTGAGAGGGCACAAGGCTGCCTACCACTGTCCTGAAACCATCCAGATGAGAGGTGAGGGATGAGGAACTGGCGGCCGCTTTCCCTCATCCCGTTCCAGAGGTATTTGGAGGTAGCAGGTGGTTCTGAGGGAGTAGTTGGGGACTGCTTTGGCACATTCGGGGGTCTTTTTGCCAGTTTTCAGGCAGAAATTGCTCCAAATTCACTCCCTTTTAAAGTGGATGTAACATTCGGGTACATGGGCCACATGATAGCCACTTTCTGGAAGTACAGTTGGCCCTCCACATTTGCAGGTTTCACTTTCACAGATTTAATTATTTGCAAGTTTCTCCAGCTCCTTCCCCAACCCACTTCAAATGCTTCCTCTCAGCCACTCCGATCAGGTTGTGCAGGCCTTTAAAAAACCTGGCTCTAGTCGTCTTCTTCCTTTTCCACCACCTGCTGCCTAGCCAGCTAAGGACAGTTTGCAGCCAATTTTCTCAACACCACAAACCCTCTCCCAATGCCCCCCCATCCCCAAGGAAGGGGATGGGTGAGAGGAAGTATAGGGCTATCATGCTGACCCACCTGCTTTTCTTCTCCTTTCCCTGACCAGGTTTGGGCCCTGGATGCCATTCTTCCTACCATGCCTCAGCCACCTTCCCACACATACAAACACATTTTGATATTTACTGTTTTTTCACTTTCGCGGGGGCCCTGTGTCCCTAACCCTAGCATGATGGTCTGTCTAGTGATGGTCTAGATCAGGCCCATGGCCTGCCCTTTCTCCTCTCCTGATCTAGATCATCACTAATACTTCCAGAAAGCAGCTATCCTCCAAACTACTCATCCTAGCTGTTAGGCTCTTTAGTCAGCCTGATAACACATGTCATGGTCTGTTAGGGTCAGAATCTAGACCTCTACAGGCTACAGTAGCAAGGCTACAGAATGTTAGGTCCTTATCCGATCAGGCTACTCCTTTGCTCTACAATGACTCCCCCAGCCTGGCTGCCCATTGGCGTTCCCTGACCTCAGAGCCTACAGCAAGTTTCCAGATCAGTTTGAGATTTTGCCAGGGAGAAAATCCACTGTGTCTGGCTCATTGGGTTCTGTCTTTAGACCCAGCAGTTGCTTCAAGGTGGCTTACAATCCCATGTTGACCCTAGTTTTCCAAGGACTCCAGTGTTTAGTTGGTGAGTGCAGTAGCTCTTGACCCTGAATGTCTCTAGTTCAATGTTGTCCTTATTTTAGATTCTTCAGAGAGCCCTGGAAAAAGTTCCTGAGTCCTTCTTCAGTGTAATTCAGTTTGCTCTGGATTCAAAACTTGTTACATCTGACCTCACTGCAAAAGTGAGTTCAAAGGTAAATTGTGTTTCCCAGTATTCTCAAAAAAGGGTGGATAGAAGTTAGATTGGGATCAACAACCAGATCTCTGGGTGATTCACTGTAATTCAGTAAGGATTTCTGAGACCCAGTGGGATGTGTTGCTTGGCTGTCTTTAACAAGCAGCAGCAACAGAAAGCTTCCATCTTTCCAACATTCACGTTTCTTTCCTTAGATGAGGACCAAGCTGGCCAACTTGTCCACAGTCTACGCAGGCCCATTTGGTAAAGACTTCTCTCTGAAGTCCTTGAAGAAAGTCTTCAAGAAGTACGGCCATATTCAGTCCATAAGGATCATTCCAGAGACATCTGAGGTAAAGAGCAAAACTATCTAGCTGGACAAGAGTAGGTTCTGCAAGACCCTCAGCCTGTTTCTAGCCTATTGTTTCTTTCTTCCATTTTGAGCTCTGGAGTTACATGCTACTGCCTATCCCAGAACTTGGAAAAGTTACTTTTTGGACAACAATTCCCTGAATGGTTGATTCTATAAGAGGTGGTCCACAAAAGTAACTTTTCAAAGGTTTGGCTTTCCCCCAGGTTCTCTCTGCCACCTTTGAAGGGAAAGAGGAAATGCTTCAGTTGGTTAAAAGATGGCCAGAGAATTCAGCAAATGCTGACCTATAAAACTCTAAATACATCAGGTTTGGATTATTTCAGGAGCACCATGGGTTGTTTGGAGGAAGGACGGACACTACGTTGAATTAATATTCATTTTTAAGTACAGCTAGAAGAAGGCAACCAAGGACTGGACCAACACACATATAAGGGAAGACAACAATGTTTGAGGTTTTTTAGTTTAAGGAAAAAAAAGTGAGTTACAGGAGACATGATGAAAGTGAATTAAAATTCAGCATTGGTCAGAGTAAGTGACTAGGGGAAAGTTTTCTCCTCTCATACTATAAGAACCCAGAATCATATACAGAAGCTGAAAGTTTAGAGGTTCAGGAGAGATAAAAGGAAGGATTCTACATGACACACAACCAAACTGGAATTTACAGCCATAAGACATGGTGATGGCTGCCAGCATGGATTGCTTTAAAAGGGAATTGGAAAAAATAGATCAAGTTGAAGACTCAGTAGTTACTAGCAACAATGGCTATTTGATTGATTGATCGATCAATCAATTGTATTTATATGTATTTCTTCTGGAACCAGAAGCAATATAGCTTGCAGTACCAATTATTAGGGACACAAAAAGAACAGTCCTATCCAGTTTTGGATTTTGCATAGACATCTGTTGACCCATGGTGGGAACAGAATACCAAACTAGCTAGGTGTTTGGTTTGATCCACTGGGCTCTTATATATTCTTCTCCTATGTTTTTGCTGGGTGCTCTTTTAGTCAAAAGGCAGAATAAAAATCAAATGTTCTAAATTCATTACCACCCACTGTGGCAGGTTTTTTATTCTGGTTTATAAGCTGTTCTTAAGCCAGAGTTTCACATTTATACTGCAGAACATTGGTTGTTACAAGCCAAAGCTGGACGCATGAAGGATGCCAGAGAACACTTGTCTCTTCTTGGGCTACTGACCTGAGATCGAGATCACTATGTCTGAACAAAGCCAATCTGTGCCAACTTTTTCTGTTCCAAAGCCACACGTTTGTATCCAGTATGAAGTACTAGAAGCTGCCCAACTTGCTGTGGATAATCTAAATGGAGCAGAAGTTGGTAGATCTCCAATCAAGGTAAGACTTGGTATCCTGCTTTTGTGTGGGCAGCAGCTATCAAAAGGAGAGTGGCTGTGGGCACAGCAATGACTTCCCTCCTGTATTTAGATGCCGCCATCCTCTCCCACTTCATCTGGTTCAGTTGGTTCCATACAGAACTCTTATTTTGCACAACAATTCTTCCTAGATCTATACTGTGGCTGGCCTGGGAGGGAAGGCCCTGTGTTGGCTGTTTTTCCCCCAGTCCAAAGGGGAAAAATTAACTAAAACAGCTATGGGTATGCTGTGAAAAACTGATACATTTTTTCAGGTTTGATTCCTCCTTTTTGTTAATTTTTGGGCTTCTTAGAATTTCCATTAGGCCACACAAGCTTAAACATGCCCTCTTGCATTTGAAGTCCCAGGGTAGGTCAAATCCTCTTTTCAAAGTCAGGTTTTGTGCTCTCTGGAGTGCTCGTACACCTTTCTGTGGTCCACTGCCCTTTTCTTAGGATGAATCAGCAACATGTGCTTTCCACAGAACCAAAATGTCAGTCACAGGAAGCAATCTTTTTCTGTTGAATTACTGAACGGGGCCTAATGGATTTAGAAACAATCTTATTACAGTGTTGGTCGAGACACTGACTAACCACTTCTCTAACAGGCTTGGATCTATAAACTTATTCAGACCATGGCTTCAAATTCTGTCTTGTTAGAGAAGAGACAAGCCAGGAATCTGGCTTCAGACAGATTACTCTGCTTTTCTGCCCTTGCAAAGTTTTGTAAAGTGTCAGACTAAGATTCTGTGTAACTGTGATATCAATTGCTGGGGATCTAAAAGGGGAGGGCAGAGGGTCTCCTTTGCAGCCCCAGGTTCAATCTCCACCATCTCCGCATAGGGCTAGGAACAGAATTCTGCCTGAATCCTGGAGAGCTGCTCTGTTCCCCCAGCTCTGAAATGCAATTACTGGGTGGTTGTAATGATGACACTTGTATGTTCACCTGTGGTATATAAGTTCTGTATACTGCCTGCCTCTCTTCCCAAGGGTATGTCCAGCCACCGGAATTACCATTGGATCCTTTAAGATCTGGGTCCCACTCCCTAAGAAAGTCAGCATATTTATTAAATAAACAAAACAAACTAAGATCTGTATAAGGTTGTTCTTTGTATAATAGTTCCAGTTCTGGTATAGTGAGCAGGCAGCGGACATAATATGATCTCATAATACAATTTGATAAGTTTTATGGATCATAATTCAGTCTTCACCCTCCAGCCCCAAAACACTTGTGGTTGCTGTTTCTTTAACTGTAATAACCAGCAGCCTGCTTCTCTTAATGGCTACATCCTCACAGATTCTTGCTCACACTCCCTCTTTCCCACTATCTTCATCCAAACCCTAATTCGTCTTGAGTCTTGTTCTCCACCAGTCACCCTCCTTGCTGATTACTGACCATAATACAGACTGACTGATCACTATCCACATTTAAGTTCATGCCGTCATTCTACATCTGTCACAATCTTCATAGTCTTTCTGTCAGAGATGGTTTGACCAAACCTCTAGAAAAATACTTTCTAAAGTTAGTGTAAATGTCATGTTGCTTTAATTGCCTAAACTGTTAAGGGCACCTGGGAAAAGGAATGTGACTCAACCTGAGTTTGTGCTGAGTCAGGCTGATGAGCACCAGGTGCAGACAATACAAGGGTTGGCCAGGATTGGCTAGGTGTCTGTATAAAGGAAGCACAATCCCAGCCAACATGCACACATTGCCTGAAGTGTGTGCATGTGCTGGGGGCTCTGCTGGAGAGAGCAAGCTTGATATGCTGGATTGCCATCTGGACTTTGTAAATATTGTATATATGTTGTAACAAAGATTAAAGAACCTCCATATTGGAAGATTGCAACTTGGAGTTGGTGAGTGTTACTGGCTTAGTGCTTGTGCTGCTAAGGGTGTTCTCTGCTGCTAGGCATACTTCCATAGCTGTGTGCAGCTATCTCTGCTAATCTATAAGGAGTTTTTCCTTGACTATTTTTACCCTTCCCCCCTTTGGTTTTTGGGAGACACTTTCCTGCTCATAATTATAACCTAACAGGATCCAGAACCAAGTGTGTACAAGTTAGGTAATGTCACAGTGACTTTGAGCCTGTTACTCTCTCTGAGCCTCACCTACCTCATAAGGTTGTGGGGAGGAAGAGAGCCACTTAACACCATCTTAAGCTCACTGGAGGAAAGGCAGGGTACAAATGTAACTACAGGGACCCTTGAATTAACAAAGCCTCTGATAAAGAAGCTCCTTTTTACAAAGTCTTTTTTACAGTTGCCAGGCCTCCCTTCTCATTGTTCTCTGTTTAGCTGGAAGTTTTTTTAGCAGCATTGGCATTGGCAGGATGGTGAAGGAGAGCTGGAGGAACACATACTTTTGGTGCCAGGCTGCAGCAGCATATCTGAAGTAAAGAATGCAATAAAGCTTGAGCAGGGAAATAGTGAGATTGCACTCTAGCTGAGCCTACTGTAGTTGTGTCTGCCTGCCTACAGCAGGCAAGGTAAGCAGTAATTGCTTCCAGATTGCCATAGAGAGTGTTCATAAACAGCAAAACAGAGAGAAAAGGGGAGAGCAAGTAAGCCATCCTCACCAGCTCCTACAGCATTATTAAGAAAGGTATAGATCTGTAAGCTTGGACAGCAAAATGGAAATCCTAAGAAGAGCAGAGGCTGGTGAAAGAAAAATTCATCCCTTGATTCATTTTGAAGCCTTCAAGTGGACTCTAGAAGGTTCAAGATATTTTTATTTACTTATCCAAGGATTATTTGAACTGGTTGTTTCATTTCACAGGTACGTAATGAAATTTTCTATTAAATAAGTAACATCCAGGAGCATACCTACTTTGTCTTGAGTCCCACTCTGGGAGAAAGGCAGCATATAGATTAAATAGATTAAACTAAATTTGTTAACTTGGGTATAGCTGTAAATCATCATCTTCTGAATACCTATGAACTTAAAGTGTTCTGCTTTCCAGTCATGCAAATGTTCTGTTAGAAAATGTAGCTCCCTCCCAATGCCTGGTAGGATGAACTCTTAGGAACTTGCTCTGCAAGTGGATGCCAGGATGTTGCCTGTTTCTGCTTGATGCCTCCAGGTTCAGAGACCCCTCACTGAGACCACGCTTGATTATGAGATGCTGGTGAAAGAGCTGGAAAAAGATGCTGACAATGAAGGTGTCGTTTACTTGGCAGGACTGAGGAAGACTCAAAGAGAGGCAGATTTGCAGCAAGAGTTGGGTTATTTGCAAGGCTTAACTTCTGTTTTCCTGCCAGGAGATCCCAGAACAGGCAAAAGGCGAAATTACTGTTTTTTGAGTAAGTACAACACAGGAGCCACCTTGGTGTAATGTTTTGAGCTTTGGATTAAGACTCTGAAGGCCAACATTTGATTCCCTGCTTGGCCATGGAAACCTACTGGGTGACCATGAGTATGTCTCACACTCTCAACCTCCGAAAACCCCATGATAGATTTGGGTCACCCTATGTCAGAAATTACTTAAAGGCACACGTCAACATGGGCAAAAGGTGCAGAGTGTAGGCAAACGTAATGTAAGATCATGAATGCTGGAAGCCCTAGTTTTATTCCTCCTCCCTGTGTGCTACTCTGTACATACACACAGGATTTTGTTTTTGTTTAAATATTCTAAAAACACTCAGTAAATCTTGTGGATACAATCAGAGGGGGAAAAAGAGCCAAGAATCATCTCTGATCAGAAGTCTAGTTTTGCTATTTGTTCAGATTGCTGAGGGAGAAGCAGTTTGTAGAATTTTGGTGGTGCTTTATTTCTTTTTCAGGATTCCAGACACCACAAAGTGCTGCCGATGCTCTTACAGCCATAGAGGAGCAGATGGCCCAAGGCGGCAACCTGCAGGGTCGGTGGGCCCTTACCCCTTCACACCTGCACCAATGGGCCTGTCAGAATGGCAGCACTTTGGCAGCACCGTCGTTACGTTGTCACGAGGCTTGTCTGCAGGAAAAAGAAACACGTTTTGCCTTGGTGAGGTTTGTGACTAGCATTCTTTGTCCCTCTGACATGTATTATATCTCCGGGGGTATCATTGATCCTGTAGCCATTTTGGATTTCAGCTCCCAGAAGCTACAACCAGCATTGCCAGTGTAAGGGATTTGGGGGCTTGTAGGCCAGCAAATGCTTCAACTTGGTGCCCAAAGGCCAATGAGGTTGCTAACTTTCTAGCAGTTAGATTGGGTTCTAGTTAATGGTTTGCTTCTTTTCCTCTCCTGGTTTTTCTTCATGTTTAATGACAGGCTTCATATTATTCTTATACAGGAGCAAGAATTTCAAAAAGAAATGAAAGCATTTGATCGCAGAATCAAAAAGCTGTACCAGTGCTTGCCAAATCACACACTCTGTGTCATTCTGTTGCCAGGCACAAACAGGTAAAAGTCCCCTAAGGTTGCTTGCTTGAATGGGTTCCTCCTTTCTATGGAAAACAAAGTCGTAATCCAGAGGAAAATGTGTGTACATCATCTCACTATGCACATCCAGTGCTGGATTTTTCTTTCCTTTTACTTGGTGTGGAGTGAGAAAATGCTTACTTAAAATCCTTTCTGTCCAGGGCCTGGGAACTGGTATGTTTCGAAAATAGAAAATTGTTACTGTGTTTGAAAAGTAATTTCTTGCAGTGCTTGCTCTTCTGATGGTTACTTCTTGGTTACTTTCCATTACTTTTTTTAAAGGATTGGTATGAAAACTGCCGTTAAAAAAGAAATCTTCTCAGCAGGCCTGCAGTGCCCTTCAGAATTGCATTTTTAAAGTTTTAATAAAGTGAGTAGAAAAGGTTACTTGCTGCGCCAACCAAGCAGAAGAAGTGGGGGCCATTTCTCACCCCTGCACCCCTTTAGTGACTGGTGCAACTGGAAATGAAGCCACATTCACTTCCAGTTTCATTTTCAGCTGATCTTGGATTTTTAAAATAGCTTTTTGGGGCATGGGAGAGGTGTTGTGCAGGATATCCACAACATTTTGGAGAGATTTTGACCCATTTGGGGCAGATTTGTCTTTAAAAAAAAAAAGCACTTGAGGAAAAAACATTCAAATGGGGGTGGGTGTTTGTGGCTTCAGGGGCCTGCAATTTTGAGGCCCCTGTTTGGCCACACTTTGCCCACTCGTGCAATAAAACGACTCCTCAGTGATGTCCCCCAAAGTTGTGGAGTATCTTCCTCTTGGTGGCCCAACTGGTGCCAACACGGCTTCTTGTGAAATCGTTCAGGCCTACTTGATTTTATCCAGTTTGCAGGTGTATTGGCACTATTTTAAATGGTTTTAACTGTTTTTAAATTGTCTTGTTTTTAACTAATAATTAATGTATCTCCAATCATTTAAAATTACTGTTATTTATTGTTTTACATTGAATTAATTGTAGGCTGCCCTGAGATCTTCAGAAATAGGGTTAGATTACAAATAACTGCACTACTTGTAACTCCTCCCAAGCTCTTTTTATGTCATTTTTATGATTATCTTTCAAGGCAGTTAACAAAAATTAGATTCAAGAAATAAACACCCTGGGTATTTGCCTTGCAAAGTTTCAAACAGGAAACAAATTTGACTGTTTGCCTCTCAAGTGGGGTTGCTTATTCAGTGTGGGCCTTGGCCCTGTCTGACATGTGGCTCTTTCAGGAAGGGTCATAGCAATGTCCAGTTGGAGGAAGCAACTAAAAGCTTTTCCAGTATTGATCAGGAATGGACTGCTAATGGAGTAGAAAGCAGGAGGAGCTTTCTTAGTAGGGTCTAATACACATATGTCAACAAGGCCTCCATTAGACTCCCTTTGTAGATGAGAGAGGAATTTGGAGGGAGTCCCCCAGTTGTCCCACTAATCATTCAGAACCATGAATTAGAACTATGACCCCAGCAGCATTTTGAGCTGTCAGAAGTGCTGATGAATCTCTGTAGTCCTTTGTCAAAGGAAGGGGGGATATAATATGCTTTTTTTATCACGTGCCACAAGTGGAGGCCAATGCATAGAAAAACACTGATGGATTGACATAAGGTCTGGTTGCCTGGGCAGGAGGGCATTGCTCAAGAGTGATTCGCAAGCCAAGATCCAGTAGGACTCCTGGCATCTTCTAAATCTCCACTAGCATCCTTATGCTGATGCTCAGGGACACAGGCTGCATCTTTCTTCCTGAGTGTGCAAAAGTAGCTGGGCGCTCCTGAGGTTGGGTCTGTGCCCTCGGCCACAAGGGGGTGTCCAAGTACACCACAAGGGGGGCACTTGGATACCCCCTCATGGCCGTCAGTGGCTGCTGCCTATTTCTCAAGTGTGCAAGGATAGCTGAATAGTGCCCGGGCATATATCTGCATAGCCAGTAAGTGGCTGGAGAGGCAGAATGGCACCAAGGAGCCTCTGGCTGCCCTTGCCTGTCCAACTCAAAGGCATTATGCAAGGAGATATTAGATGCCTCCTTGTGTGATGTCTTTATCAGTACTTATATTGACACAATGTAAGCTATCAGCAAGATTCTTCCTTTGGGTGGTTATCTTACCAGGTCAGATGATGTAAATGTCCACCTAGCACATGTGTTGCATGTAAAAAAATCTCCAGTTCAGTCCCTGGCATTTTCAGGTATAACTGGGGAGCAAAAAACCCTGCCTGAACCCAGTGCAGAGTTGCTGCCAGGCAGCTGTATTAAGAATGGAAGGATGAATGGTGTAACTGTATAAAGCAGATTCTGATGCTCTCTGCTTGGCAGTGGTTCTCTAAGATCTCAGGCTGAGTTCATTTCTCTCACCCATCTTTTAACCTGGAAACATGTCTGCCTAACCACATTTCTCACCACAACAGTGGGACCTCTGTATATTTGGAGGTTCCATTCCAGGAACCCCCGTAAATAGCAGAATTCATGAATGCTTATGTCCCAGTATATTCAATGACATGCGTGTGGATGCTTCAGCACATCCTCATGCATGTCACCACCATTTTAGATATAGGGACACAACACTTCACATCAACTGGAGATCACATATACAGAGGTCGTGGGTAAGAAGCGCCCACTGTTAGTTGTAAAAATGGGGGAGAGGTAATAGGATTCCTTAACCCCAGTTTGCTTCATTGTCTGCTAGTTCTGGAGTAGGGGTGCAAGAGGCTAATCAAGTGGTATTTCAGCTGTCTGTTATTTAGGAGAACTCCCACGTCTCTCTCCTCAGCATTATCGGGATGGCATAGAGGAAAAATCCACCATGATTGGGTTAATCCCTGTGTGCCAACTGGAACAGATAACAGAACCCAAAACAGTTGAATACACCACATAGTTTAACACAGCCGCCTTCCAAAAAATACAGATTTCTCAACGAACTTGGCATTGCATATTTGCAGAGAGATCATCAGAAGGGGATGGAAAGGAGAGAATGACAGAGGGTAGAAGAACTAATGCAAAAGAGCTATCTATAAAGTTATATAATTTTAAAAAAAATCAAACCTTTTCATAATGTCAGATCGGTGCAGCTATCCCTTAAAGTAGGAGTGGACATAGTCCAGTCCATATGGCTCCTGCAGCCAGTGAACCCCAATTTTGTGGGCCCTGAAGCCCCACCTTTAAAAAATGTGCTATTCTTAGGCATCTTTGAAATATTTAGGATTGTTGTGGGGGGGTTGCAGCCTCTGGGAGGGTTGAGCAGAAATCAGTCCCCTCACTGACACAGTTGCTCACTCTTGCCTTAAAACATGTTCTGTACAAGACATTCCTCTGTATGTTTTAAATTCTTAATGTATGGTTCATTTTGTACATAATGGAAATAACCTTGAAAGTTCACCCCACAGGAGTAACAAGAAGAGAGGTGTAGACAGGGCAGGCTTCGGCCCCTGCCCCCCCCTTTTTTTTGATGTAAACGGCAGAAAGAGGGGTTAAAGAGATCCACCATTTTTTGTCCTAAGATTTCCCCTTGTAAGGGAAAACTGGATCTTCCTGCATGAAACCCTCCTTTTTTCTAACTCCTCTGTTCATCTGATGGAAGCAAGCCCTCAAAAATGATTGCATTCATATCAGTGGAGCTGCTTGGTATCCACCAGAGCTGCTCTTAACTTACACTCACAGCTGCAGACAATCCGCTCAGTGGTATTGTCAGCAGCTTTACGGCTTTTCTGTATCTTCTCGCTGCAAGGGTTATGTGGCTTCAGGCCTCCTTTTATTTTTCAGGGAATTACAGGGGGAGAGAAGGAGCACCCCAGAGACTAGCCCAGCTTGCTTATTTTCCAGTGCACGTCGTGTGTGTTTAAGGGCTCCGTTGCTGCACCTTAGTGTGTGTGCAGTAATCCTTTTAACACGCCATAGCAGTTGCTAGAGGCTGTCTGTCCTCTGCTCCACCCCCCACTTTTACTAAACTCCGCATGCAACACTACATTAGCTTAATCAGCCACAGGGGAGACCTGAGTGCAAGGGATAAGGCAGTGCAAGCCTTTCTCATTTGCTTTGCCTTCATCCTTTGATCCTAAGCCCTTGCTACTGATTATTTAAAGCCAGAGGTGCGCATGAATGTTCATTGCTTCTAAGTAGTCCTTTTGCTGCAAATAAGCCAGAGGTTAGAAGGCGGAATTAATTCAGTAATGTGTTTTCTGCTACTCTGTTAGGAACTGAAATCATACCAGTGCATCTCATTGCACTTCCCTACCTTGATAATAGTGGGATGAAGGTGAATTTTGACTGCCCTTATAGCTAGTCTCTCCTCTGTTTGCTCTCATCCAGGATAACCTAGGGGTAATTGGTATTACATGGCCAGTGAGGGGGGAGGCATGGTGGTCTATGCAACAAGATTTTGGCTTTGAGTCCCACTTATATCAGGTACCAGTACTATCTGACTTTCTGCCTGCCTGTGCCTCACTTTAGTTGCACCCAGCCAACAGTACAAAGACCTGACCCAGCTATTCCTCTGGAAGTTCATAGAATCATAGAGTTGGAAAAGACCCCAGGGGCCATCCAGTCCAACCCCCTGCCCTGCAGGAATCCACATCAAAGCACTCCCAACAGATGGCCATCCAGCCTCTGCTTAAAAACCTCCAAAGAAGGAGATTCTACCACACTGAGGCAGCAGATTCCACTGCTGGACAGCTCTGACAATCAGGAAGTTGTTCCTGAGGTTCAGGTGGAATCTCCTTTCCTGTAATTTGAATACACTGCTCCTTGTCCTAGTCTCTGGAGCAGCGGAAAACAAGCCCGTTTACTCCTCAACATGACATCCCTCAAACATTTAAATATGGCTATCATGTCCCCTCTTAACCTTCTGTTCTGCAGACTAAACATCCCCAGCTCCCTAAGCTGCTCCTCATAGGGCATGGTTTCCAGACCCTTTATAATTTTGATCGCCTTCCTCTGGACATGCTCCAGCTTCTCGATATCCTTCTTGAATTGAGGTGCCCAGAACTGGACACAGTATTCCAGATGAGGTCTAACCAAAGCAGAATAGAGTGGTATCATTACCTCCCTCGATCTAGACACCATACTCCTATTGATGCTACCAAGAATTGTGTTGGCTTTCTTGGCTGCCACATCACATTGCTGACTCATATTCAGCTTGTGGTCCACCAAGACTCCCAGAGTTGTTCCTCTAACATAAGAGGAGGCTGCTTTCAGGGTCTCCAACTTTGGAACTGTCTCTTTTATGTACAGCACCTTGATCTGCAGCAATGTGCAGGATATCTTGACTTTGTCCCTCTTCTGTACTTAGCAAAGAAAACACAGTATAGGCTCTGGAACGACGGAGAAGAGCAACTACCCACTTGCTTCTTGCTGTGCTGTGGCCAAGATTCTATAGAGTTGCATAAATGTTCAGCAGTGTAGTTACACCATAGGTGCACTATGCCAACCATTTGTTGGATCACACCACTGCTCAACCCACAACTTGCCAATACTTGCTGCTGTTGCACAGTGGTCTATAGATCCCACCCCCATCATAGTGCACTAGGGGGAATGCACTTTGACAGTGCCTTGAAAAGTACAGCTACTTCCACCAGTGTTATGCCAACAGAAGTCTGGCTGCTTTTTGGTTAACTGTAGTTTGTGTATTTCTGATTGTGTAGGACAGGCTAACTCAGCAAGCCACAATATATCATCCCCCTGTACCTCATTTGCAATGGCAGGGGGCCCTGTTATTGTTGCATGAATTCAAATTGTTTCTAACTTATAGCAACCCTAAGATGAGCCTATCATAGGGTTTTCTGGACAAGATTTCAAAAGAACTCAGAGTTGTGTCACTGCCTTTCTCTGAGGCAGTATGACTTGCCCAAAAGAATCCAGTGGGCTTCCATGGCCAAGCAGAGATTTGAACCCTCCCCTCCCAGAGTCCTAGTCCCACATTGGAACGACTGTACCACACTGGCTCTTGGGCAAGAGGCTGAGGCATGATATAATCTTTGATATCTGGAAAAAGAACATGTCCCTGTTTTCTCCATTGAAATGTCTGAAGGCAGAGCCAAACATATGTTTGCTTTTAAATTTGCATAATTTTTAGTGGTTGTTTGTTGTTACCTGCCATCACATTGATTTTGACTTATGGGGACACTGTGAATGGGAAACCTCTTAAGTCACCTTGCTCAGGTGTTGCAGATTCATGGACATGTCTTCCTCGATTGAGTCCATCCATCTGTACTGCGGTCTTCCTCATTTCCTGCTGCTTTCTACCATTCTAAGCCTTATTATCTTTTCTAGTGAGTCATGTCTTCTCATGATATGGCCAAAGTACGACAGCCTCAATTAAATAATCTTGGTTTCTAGGGCAAATTCAGGCTGCAGGAGCCACTGATTTTGTCTTTTTAGCAGTCCAAATTATCTGTAGAACTCTTCTCCAGCGCCATATTTCAAACAATTTATTTTCTTCCTATTGGCTTTCTTCCCTGTCCAGCTTTCACAACCATACATAGAAATTGGAAATAGGATGGCATGGACAACTTCAGTATTCAGTGATACATCCTTACACTTTCAGTGATAGCATGAATTAACCCTGCCTACAGTCGCAGTTGGCTATATTACAGATGAAGAAACTGACAAAACCACTTCTGAGTAGCAGTGGTTTTGCCAGTCTTCTGAAATATAGTGTTGCCAAAAAAACTGTATGAAGTTCATGGAGTTGCCATAAGTCAACCAATAATTTGAAGGCATGTGTGCACGTACACACACACACACACACCCTTGCATTAATTTCTTTAATGGTTGGAGTCTTCACAACTCGCCAGCATTTAGTAGGTGGCATATCCTTTGAAGAAAAATTATGTGAACTTATTTCTTTCCTTCCAGGCTTTCTGAATCTCACCCTGGCCTTGGCTTGATGGGCATCAAACAAGATCCACCTTCCAGTTCCTGCGCATGGTGCTGACAGGTTATTTTTTTCCTGAAAAATATGGCAAATTTCATGGAAACCCACATCCAGAAGATCAAGAGGCTTCACCCTGTGCTGTTCTAAACCTTTTTAATCAAATCAGATATTAAATCATGTAAGTGATATCTTTCTCATGGTTTTTCTGGTTATTAGCCAAATACTGTTGGGAAGTTTGGAGAGGGATCAAAAATAGAGCCTGAGAATTCTTCACTATATTCATGGATGGTAAAATTGTCCATTTGGCACAATATTTGTGATGCCTTGGCTGCTGGGCCAGGGAGACTGGAACAGTTTTTAAGGTGAAGGGGCTCAAATTGGCAGGTAGGTTGTTACTAATTTTGCCTGCCTACACAGGGAGAGCAAGTTAGTTTTTTCATCCATCATAATTCATGCCTCCTTAAGTGTGAAGAGTTTCACAAGTACAGTGCATTCTTAGAAGACTCCTGTCCATGTTTTCTCCCAAATATGCAAAGGAAAGAGTGCACACAGCCTTTATTATTCCTGAGAGAGCTCAACGCCAATCTGTTTTTAGTGCTTGATCATTTGGTTCACTTCTGATTGATAGTCTCAACTACACTGGTGTCTTGGTGGTCCAGTTTTGCCAGATCTGAGTTCCCCTACCACCTCTGTTTCAGGGCCCATGACTGGGGCTAGGCTTGACAGGTGGAATACATGGTGTGCCTTTAATAATGTTAATCTTAATGATGTTGTAAAAGATGGATTTTCAGAAAGTATTGCTTGTTATGGAAACTTAACTTGTTGAAATTCCCTCTATCTATATACAGCTGGCTTTCACATTCACTAGGATAGGAGTACAGGATCCCTGCAAAACTGAAAAAACAGCAAATAGCAAAATCTGTCTGTTTTTGGGAACGGGGCAGAGGCATGGTGGGGAGAACAGACACCCAGCATCCAAACCAGCTCAGGGAAAGGAGAGGGAAAAGAGGTGGGAAAAGTTGTCTACCCTGATTGGGCTCTCCAGCTCCAAAGTGGCCTCTTTCCATTTCTCTTTGCCAGCCCTTAGCCAAGAGGTGCCATGGTTGAAGATCCCAGGCACTGTCATCCTCCGTTCTCCATACAAAAGCCAGGTGAAGCTTACTTCAACACAGGCAATGGGCCAGTGTCCTCCAGGGTTTCTACAGCAGGAAATTAATTTGTTATTGTTGCATGTCTTCAAGACAGGGTTTGACTCCCTGTTTGGCCATGGAACTGGGTGACCTTGGGCACATCACACACTCTCAGCCCCAGAAAACCTCATGATGGCTTCACCGTTGAAGCCACTGTAAGTTGGAAATGATTTGAAAGCACAAAAACAACCACCATTTTTACTTATATATCTGAAAGTAAAAGGAAATGTTGTGGTATATGTTTCCAAAGCAAAGGTGGAATGGACTCCAAGTTCCATCAGGCCCAGCTAGGATCATAGGAACGGTGGGAGTTGGAGTCTATGGCCATTTCTGCACTACAGTGTTATAGTGCTATTATTCCACTTTCAGCATCCTATGGAATCCCGGGGTTTGCAGTTTAGGGAAGGCCCTTAGAATTCTCAGCCAAAGAGCTTGTTGGTCTCAGTAAACTACAAACCCCAGAATTCCATAGAATGGTGAAAGTGGAATAATAGCACTCTAACAGCGTAGTGTGTATCTGAATACAGTGTAGCCTGTATCTGAAGGGCCATCAGCTCCCCACACTTGGAAATGTTTTGTGGGGCCTGGCTCCTTCAGCCACTCCCTGCCACTGCAAAAACCTTCACTTAGGCCTCCATTTCCTTTTGCTGCTGCTGTTCCAGAAGGCTAACTTTCAGCAGCACAGGGAAAGGGCTCAGAAGGCATCCCTCAATTCTAGTAAATCAAGAGGGGCTGAAATCAAGAGGGGCTTCTTTGCATTGATTCTTGGATCTCCAGCGCTTTCATATTCAATTGTCAAAACTCTTTTGCAGAGTGACAGCTTTTGTGAGCCTGCTGCCTCTCAGAGAAAGGCATGATACGAAGGTGCGCAAAGAACAAGCTTACAAAATAAAAAAAGAGAAGGCAGTGCGCCTTTTAAAAACTGTGACTGAACAGCAGTAGAATCTACTTTTTTAAAACTGTGAAGAAGCCTCAAGGCTTCTGAGAGACAAGGAGATTCTCAGGTGCAGAAGTTGTTTCCATTTTTTTCTTAGGCCTTGCGTGACTGGAAAGCTTTAGAAAGCCAACACTTTTAAGAACTCCCCATTTCCAGATACTTTCTGTGTTGTAGTCTTAAAATATTAAGCACTGCTCTGTCAAGTCCTATAAAGGCTACCACAGGGTTCCCAGAGGTATAACCAACCGTTAACCTAGAAGTCTCAAGCAATTCTCCCTGCAAAGCTGTCTTCGCATGGTTGAATTGTCATTTTTTAAGATCTAAAAAGCACACTCACAGAGCTAGCAGATGAGCCGCTCATACAGGCATAAAACAAAATTGCAAGATTACTGCATCTGAGTTCCTCTAAGTGGGTGACATTTTGCCAGACACTACCTCAAAGACACTTTCCATTAACTGAGAGAACAAATGGCTCACAGCCTGGGAAAATGAAGTTCATTTTCCATAGGGTTGCCTCTCCACAGCTAAATTTAAATATAATTTCTTAATTTTGATATAGGGGTGTGCTTCAAAGCAAGACATAAAGGAAAGAAAAGGTCCCCCAGTGGGTTTCTGTGGACAAGGGAGGATTCAAACACTGGTCTACCAGAGTCCTAGTCTACTGTCTCCTCCAGTACCTGTAACTTTTCCCCATATTTCCCAATGCAGTCTATATTCAGTTGTTTACATACACAGTTTGGGTTCCTGAGGGAACACACTGTCCTCCTCTTTGCTGTTAGGCCTTGTTCCATAGCTGAATGCCTGAGACCATCTTTCGGGCGTTCTCTCTCCAACAAAGTAGGAGTCTGTGTTGTTTCATCTTCTGATACTTGTTCCCCCTGCTCAGGCCACTGCTGTTGGTTGTTTTCCACTGAGCAAACTTCCGCCTCAGATTCAGAACCCTCCTC
The DNA here is from genome assembly GCA_948474755.1 of Ctenosaura bakeri. NCBI lineage: Eukaryota > Metazoa > Chordata > Lepidosauria > Squamata > Iguanidae > Ctenosaura > Ctenosaura bakeri. The sequence continues at coordinate 715,580 of CAOLHI010000227.1, read as the reverse complement.
TTCATTGTCGGGGTCTTCAAGGCAGGGCATGATACAAGCAGAAGGGCCTGCAGGTAGTGTCTGCTGCTTGCTCTCTTATCTCTCTACTCTACTGGCAGCCCCAGAGAGGAGGGCACTGCTTCGGTTGAGGAGAGGCTAGAGCCACATGCAGAATGCCATGCAGTATCTCAGCTCTCATTAGGGAAAAAAATGATGAAGACATACAACTACATTTGGCTTGCTCCAACTCCTTGTTTTCCTAAAGAAACAAGCATCTCCTTTCATCTGCCTCTGGCTCAAGTGTAAAGCAGCTATTTTCCAGGCTCAGATTTTTGACGGATTAAACTTCACCCACCCACCCGTGTACGCACATGCTACATTTGACAGTAAGAAATGCAACTTGGGGAAAAGGAACTGACAGACGCTTTAACAAAATGTCAGTCAAGCTGATTTTTTTCTCTCTTCTGGATTAAAACTGAAGGCACAAAACAGGTATCACCCAATTATCTGCTGAACAAGTTAACATTGCCCCCTAAAGTCCTGTCCTTTGTTCCATCCAATATGACCAGGATTTAGGAACAGGACTGTGCCTTCTGGATCAGCCCTACTGATTAGGCAGAATGAGGCAGACAGTTGATGTTGGGGGGGGGGGCGGCAGTAGCAACCTCCTGACCGTTCCTGCTGGCTGTTCTTGTTTGGACACAAAGCGAAGAGGTTCTTTAAGACAATGCTTCTGAAGCCATCAGAGATTGGAACTGGCCATTATTCACTCTGCCTGGGACAAGTAACTTCTTTGTGCCCACTGTCTAGAACCATTACTTTATTTCATCGAAACTCAGTTGGGACCAGCATTGGACCAGGCACTACTGCTTTGAGTTGCACTGCTTTAGGTTGCTCACATTTCTGGCTGATCACCAGAAATATGTTATTCATGGTAGCTGCTGTACAGCTTTCTGAAAGAAGCTTTCCACTCTTCCCATACCACAACTTCCCAATCTGACAACCTCTGGGCAGTAACTCCCATCATCCATTGCACAGGGGACACTGTTAGAGTCTGCCTTTACTGCTATTGTGTGCCTTCGTTTCCAACTTGTAGCAACCCTAAGGCAAACTTATCACGGGGATTTCTGGGGCTGAGAGTGTGTAACACACCCAAGGTCACTGAGATTTTCATGGCCGAGTGGGGAATCGATCTCTGGTTGTTGTCCAATGCTCAAACCACGACACGCTGGCTCTCAAGGAATAGCTACAGGGAAACCTCTTTAGAGGAGAAGCTTAGATCTTGCCAGGTGTTTGCAGCATTGAGGTGAGCCTCTGAGAAGGAATAGCGTTCTGAGTAATGAAGGTGAGATTAAAGTATTCTCCCATCTTTTAAACTTTGTGAATGTTACACAGAAGTGCTTCCATGCAGTCTGCAAACATTTCCTTGCTCCTTTGTGAATGTGTTCTGAAACAAAACTCAAAATGTTATGTTCTCCACCATCCTCAACTGCACACACCCTCTCCAGATGAGACTGCCAACTAAAAGGCATTCTTCCCTTGTCATTCATCTGGGCCCACTGTGCTTATGGCATCTCTTTAGACAGAGAATCTCAATTGTACAGAATTGCTGTCATTCATTACGTGTTTAATAATCAAGGCTTTTCTCAAATCCTCTGGGCCAAACCTTCAAGCAGGTGGTTAAATATTTTGGAAGATCAAGTTAGAGAGGGTTCAGGGACTTTGGGACTGGTTTTGCCACACCAAAGCAAAGGCTCCCCCCACCCCCACTTTTAGGCCTAAACTTCCTTTGTTGATTAAAATAAACAGATGAAACTGAACAAAATGCACGTGTAGCCCTAACAATAAAAAATTTCCTATCTGGATTCAAGAGCAGGTTGCTGGCCCCCGAACACAGCTGTGCTTTTAACACAGCATTCCTGATAGCATTTGCCCTGTTTTAGAGAAGCTGTTTTTTTAAAAAATGTAGTCAATGTTAATTAAAAAACAGAAATGGATGTCAACCTCTGCTCCTGGCAGGTGAGAGAGGATGTGTTTCAAGTATTTATCCAGGTTTATCAGTGATTTAAGAGCTAGGTGACTTTGATTTTCCTGAAAGAATTACCCAATTGGTACAATTCAACTGCACCCTTGCCAATTCCTTTGGGAGAAAGGAAAAATGCCACAGACAGGTGGCAAATCTTCAGGGTTCTTCTCCTATACAAAGAGTTGTAGCAAAATAGGCAGTTAAGTTAGCATTGCACAGTCATAAGACAGCAGAATCAAGGTCCTCCAGCACAGTAAAAAAGATATGTTGGGCTACAAGCCCCACTTTCCCCAGCTAACCTGGCCTTTGGGTGATGGGAGTTATAGTACAACACAGTTCAAGAGGATTGGCCAGCACACCTGCTGCTCGGTTCTCCATGCAGAAGTGTCAGCCACCCATTTCAAAGTAGTGACATGTTAGTTCAGACTGCAGCCCAAGTGGCCAGCGACTTTACTACAGTGATGATGCTTAAATTAAATCTACTTGGAGAGCCATTACATATATTTCCAGTATTAATATGAAGGCCAGGATAGTTCCAGGTGAAAGTCTAAGAAGCTAACCTTGTACCAAGTTTTACAGTGTGTGGTTGACTTTCTTGGTTGGTTACTCTGATTATGAGCGTCATGACAAAACAATTTAGCCACTGTTAAGGAAACTCCCTTTTTAGGTCGGAAAAGTTCCAGGCAAGCAAATAATCCCAAATACACAGAAAATGTAAAAAGTCAGCCAAAAAGGAGATGCATACATTGATTCCGTTAAGATAATTCTCAACAGTGTTGCCACCTGATTCCACCACCTCACTGAGAGAAGTTCGGGCCTTTGACAAGAGCAGGACGAGCAAGAAATCCAATTGGCACAACATCTTTTTTTATCACTGCATTTTCAGATGGTAGAGAAAAGAGAAAGCATCTGTTGTAAACTCTGTCTGGATGAGCTACTAAAAAAGCGCAGGTTCCATTTTGGGAGCCCAGTGGAAACGCAACTTATCAGCTCCTAATTTCATGATACAGAGAAAAAGTGGGGTGGATATTATAATTGGAAGGTTCTTAAAAAGAAAGAAATACATTCTTATATGAGTATACTGTACTTCTCAACCAAATAAAGTTAACACTCATACCCAAGCACCTAAAAATTAAAGTAGAGTGTTTAAGGTTCGCCCCACCGAAGGGGGACAATTGCCACTTGTCTTAGGTAAACCTGGAAGAGCTGCCACCAACTTTGGCTTTTAGTCAAGAAAAAGCATTTTCTCACCACCATGAAAATCCCATCCCCTGTCTAGAACAGCTCCTTTTGGGAATGGTGGGGAGAAGACTCTGGCTTTTAGAGCTCAGATAGTGTGGCTCTTTTACACCTCACATGCACAGCAAGGGCTGGTGCACGAAGCTTGCTCTGTGACCCTCTCCCACGTTTGAGGGGAAACTGGATCAACTTAAGCATTCTGTAGGGCTTGTGCCAATCTGGACAGGGCTGCCTGCTTCTTAATAAGATGTAGGAAGACTTACTGTATATACTCAGGTCTAAGTCTAAAAATTTTAGCCAAAATAATGACCCAAAAAACCTGGGTTGACTTATCCATGGGTCAATGTAAGTACTGTACCTTCAAATAAAGAATCCATCCCCCTCCCTGAGTAGAGTGGCAAAAGGGAAAAACTGAAAGACGCACCAGCCTCCTCTACTCTCTCTGCTGAGGTGCTGCTTCTGTCCTTTTTTTGAATGTCTGGCTGGGAAAACCACTTCCTCTGAAAGGAGAGCTTAGAAAGTAGAAGGGGTGGGTGTGTCTTTTAAGTTCTCCCAGGATGGACTAAACTCTTATCTTTTGCTACTCTATTCTGAGAAGAGGATGGTTCTTTTTTTGATAAAAGTTAAGGCACAGTATTAACTCTTATCAATAAAGGAACCATCCTCTTCTCTGAGTACAGTAGCAAAAGGCCTTTTTGAATGCCCGGGTGGGAAAATGGTGGCAGCCACCAGAGATGGCTGGCCCATTGCAGTAGTACTGCTGCTCTCTCCTCTCTGTGGAATGACCCTCGACTTATCCATAGGTCATATCAAAATCCATAATTATGGTCCCAAAATCTGCCCTTGACTTATACATGAGGTCAGTTTATGCATGAGTATATACAGTAACCCCTTACAATTAATACTGAGTACTTTACCAGTACAACCACAGCTTTCTTCTTAAAAAATGGCTGATGCACCCATGGCAAACCTCTGGGGCTACTCCAGTATCCTTGAAAAAAAAGCACCATGCCCCCTCTCCTCCTACCAGAACCGGTTGTTGTAGCTCCTGCCACTTTGACAATGCTTCTAAAAGGTTATGAAGGATCCTGACTAGCAGGTCAGTATATTCTTTGAAACAAAAATATTTTTTTTCTCCACACTAGGGTCCAACTTGATCTTGCCATGCCATACACACACGCATTAAAACAAAAAACTACCACTGCTTTCATTGGCTTTCAGACTCTTCTTTACCTGGGAATTAAATGCATTTGTAGTTAACAGTTAACACTGTTATTAATTCATGGTATAAATCTTAAAATTATCACAATCTTTAAAAAAAATTCAACAATGTAAACAGCACTACACACAGTATAGACCTGCCCTGAAAACATTAAAAAAAAAATGTAAATTTGCAGACCTTCAATCTGGCACTGTATAATTTAGCGATGTTAATTTAACCTCCCCAAAAAAAAAAAATCCTTTTTTTAAAAAAAAGTTGTGTAACCAATATCAAGATGTAATTATACCAAATCTCAAACCATTAAAAAAAAACAAAAAACGAAAATCATTTAACTTGCAGCCAGGGTCAAACATTTCAGGAAAAGAAGAAACAGGAATAACCCCAAATTTAAAGAAGGTGCCTAAAATATGGATACAGCATTTTAGAGCCCTTTCAAAATACAAGGCAGAGAAAGGTGGAAAGTAGAAAAATCTGGAGCGTCTGTGAATTCCAGAGGAGTCCAGAGCTTACAGGTCATGAAAGGTTAAACGGGTGGCAGCAGGTCGCTGCTAAGCTAAAACGCTGCTAAGTATGGTGGTCTGTGCACAGATTCACTGTCTGTGAAGCTGCAACACATTTGGTGTCTTCTTCCTTCTTTCGCCTCTCCATTTCCCATTCTACAAAGGTGTCAAAGAGACTGGGCCAAGCCTCATCTTCACTGTAATTGCTAAGGTCTGGCCCAATGACCTGAGTAAAATTGAGGAACATGTTCCACGTGTCCCGGGAGATTCCCTTTATTCCTGAGGGGTTTTCGTTCAAGAAGTGTAACCACTGGTCCAATATGGGGGGTTTGTTTTGTGTGAAGACCAGTTTCCAGAGAGCAATGGCTATTTCCCGATGGAGCGACCTCTGCCCCTCTTCAGAGTCCAAGCCAAACTGAAAAGTAAAACGGTAGAGATCCTTAAACTTATCCTCTTGTTTGGCTTCATTTAAGAGGCTAGGGAATCGGGCACAAATCCCATCAATGCTGTCCGCGTTTATTGCTTTGCAGCCCTCAAAGAATTCCGTCCTGTTGAAGACAGAGAGAGAAAGAGAGACTAGTTATACTGTTGCTTCTTCAAACACCACATAAGTAGCTGGCACAAAACTGTCCACTCCCTACCTTCCCCACACTATATTCTGATTACGTACATTCAGACAGAAAAATGAGGTTGTTCTTGGGTTGTTGTTTTTTTTAAGCAAAATGGGAAAATGCTGAGGGGGTTTGGGTGAGCGTCTCATTGGCAGTAACATGGGAGAGAACATTTCCCATTTCTGAAAATGCAGTTTCATAGAATTAGCATATTGAATACAATACCACTAGGCAGATTGGGCAATTGCAAGGCTGTAATTAACTTCCCTTCACCCCAGGAAGCAAAAAAGCATAATACACAGTTATGTTAACTATCTGCAGTGTCTTTATTTTTTTTTTCAGTTAAAAACAAGAAAAAGAAAAAGTTAAAAACAACAAAAGAGTGTGTGAACTTAAGACACGAATCACCATGTCAAATATGTTTACAATTCCAATACAATTACAGTCAGCCCTCCAAATTCACCAGGATTAGGGGCACAGGACCCTTGCAAAAGTGGAAAAATCACAAATATCAAACTAGATGTGTGTGTCTATGGGAAGTGGGGGCTGAGGCATGGTGGGGAGAACAGGGACCCAGGGTCCATACCAGGTCAGGGAAAGGAGAGGGAAAAGGGGTGAGTCTGCACGGTGGCACTGGGACATTGGAAGAAGGTTTGCGGTGCTACAAAATCAGGCTGTGACCATCCTTAGCTGGCCAGACAGCAGCTGGTGGAGGAAAGCAGCTCAGAGGTGTGTGTGTCAGAGGGCTGTGTGCAAGGAAGGTTCCCTGGTAAGGAAGCACTCAATGTGAGGGGGCAAGGGTTGGAGAAACCTGCGAATAAGCAAATCTATGAAACTCAAACTCACAAATGTGGAGGGTTAACTGTATATGTATTCCAATACACATAATTTCCAAGCGTTACACTCTCAACTGGCTGGGGGGCAGGAGGAATGGGATGCCTATCAAAGCCCTCACTCTGGAAGACCTCCAAAGTCACACCTAAAATCACTGAACACTTCAGGAGGCAGGCCTCTTGCCCTTTATACTCCATGAGAGCTAGCGCCTCTTTGACTGCCTGAAGCAAAGGACAAAATATTGGTACACATACATGTGTACACATGTGTGCACACACAAAATGAATTGGGATATTAGTTGAATTTTAATTCAGTACCTTGGTGTGACACCATCTTCTACTGTGTCTGAGAGTGGGCGGCTGGTTAAAGGAGGCAGGACAGACCATGTGTCAAAACACAGCTCTGTCTTCCATAAGGTGGAGGCTGGCGCATGAGGCAGTGGTCTCACTGCTAACTGTGGAGTTGGCCCTGCTTCATCTTCCTGTTCCCATCTCTGCCCTGCAACTTCTCTCCTCCCTCAGTTCCTGATCTCTTTCTCCTGCACACTTCCTCACTCCACCTACCTTTCTCCTATCTGTTGGGTCAGACAAATAGCCTGGCTTAGACTTCTGCCCTCACCACTTCTTCTTTCTTGCCCCCGCAACCACTGCCCCAAAGGTGCCCCTGAGAGCAAGAGTGGGTAGCAGCTTTCACAGCCAGTCCACCATGATCCAGCAGAAGGGAAGAGGGCAGCAAAATGACAGTTTCTGATGATACTCTCCATCAAGAGAAAGCCTCAAATTAGTTTGAACATGACATTTAAACCACCTTGAGCGTGCTTCGTTTATTTTGCCCGTCAAATGTTGAGAAAAATAGCTTTGAAGATTCAGGTCCCAACTGAGTACATCAGAACATTTTTCCAGAGGAAGATTCTGGAAAGTTTTCAAACTTCACAAATTTTTTTTGGAAACCTGTGTCACCCCACTGTGAGCTCAGCTGAAGCCAAATTTGCCTGTTATTTCTGGTGAAAGAAGTAATACTGAAGGAACAAATACAAAACATTAAAATAGGGAAAACTGTTGTTAAATCATATTTCTCCTATGGATTGGCAGGCCAGCATTTCACTGCTTGGTAGCAGTGCTGGAAACAGGGAGATCAGATGATCAAGTGTAAAGCCAGTCCAAGACATTCTGCTTCCTGAGGGAAAAGATAGCAACCCCATCCCAATGCCACATTCACAAACTGACTGAACAGCTTCCTGGGGAAGCACTCTCAACACACCAGTGGATGGTATAATAAGAATTCTGTCTGCAATTTCATCACTTTACAATCTCCATTTAAAAATCATAATTTTAAAAGGTAATGTCTACGTACAAAGACAGAGGAAGAAAAAGCATCAGTTTATGTCCAGGCATTTAGCAGCTAAACCAAAGTATATTTAGGAGAGAACAATACAGCCAGCCTCACAGCTGGGTGTGTGTAGTGAGACAAGCATGGCTTCTGTAAGAAAGAAAAAAAACACAGGCAATATTAATTGCTTCAAGAGAAAAATAATACAAGGAGAAGGAACCCCAGGTACAAAACAACACAGAGGTTTTGGCCTCTGAAACTGAGCTGGCGTCAGAAGCACTGGAACTCATTCCACAATTGGACGAAAGGAACAGAAACAACCTGTTTGCAAACTCTACATATGCCCACATGACTTATTTCAATGTGTGTCAAGGCCTTCAATAGATGAAATATGAAACAAGGTGCCTCAATGTGGTGTAAGTTGATGTTCCTTACCATAGCAATGTACTACAAATACCATGTTCAATATACTACCAGTACCATTTGCCTTAAGTTTGAGATGTATTCCTTATAAGAGATTATGTATTACATAATGTGGGCCTTCCTTACCTGTGGTCTCCAGGTATGTGATTTTAACCAAATGTGTCACATCCTATACCTAAAATGATGGCAATGTGCGTGCAAATGCACTGAAGCGTCTGCACATGGCTTTGACACCATTAGGTATTACGGGATACAAGCATTCATATTTTTTTTATGCAGGAGTTCCTGGAATGGAATATACAGAGGGCCCACTGTATAATCTGCCTAGAAGACTAAATGTCTATAAGGCAATATGCACAGACTATGTAATGTCTATAAAAGATATGTCCCTGCCCTTGACAACTGTTCCTTGTAAGAGATATGTGCCTAGAATACAAACTGACTATAGAAGCTGTGTGATTAACCAATGTAGTGTCTTTGAAAGTTAATGTGCCTGAACTGAGAATCATTCTCCTCCACTACAAGTGTACATTCATTCTCTTGTCATACAACTTTCCTGAAATTCCAAAGCTTAAGAGATTTAGCTGATTACAACATTGGGAGCTTAGCTTACCCAACTGGTGAACTCTAAGGAATCCTAGAGAGATACGGATTGACCAGCAAAAATATTCAATCCTTCTCCAAAGAGACAGGAGTGGAGGAACCATGCCTGTTTTAGTTGGCACACCAAATGGCATATAAAATGGCTAACAAGACCCTGAAGAGGAAACTTGTGATTCTGTAGTCATACCCCAATTTCTTGAAGTTTTGTAGCAGTTTAGAAAACACCAGAATATTAACAACTACCTCTAACAAAAGAGTGTTAGAAAGCAGGGGACAGAATCCTCCCTATACCTAAAGGCATGAGAAGACTTGAGAGAACACCAACGTCAATCATGGCATAGCTCACTGCAAAGAAAACTGGCTGTATGGAATTGCTCATACAGAGTCACCATTAGCTGAAAGCTAAACTCTAGTCTTTGGCATGACAAATGATAAATGGTTACTACAGAATACTGTGACAATATTATGAAGATGACATAGGGAAAAGACTCCCTGAGATGGGCTATGCACATGGCCTACACACTCATCCAAGCTCAAAGAGGAGCTTACAGCTAAACCAGAAAAATCAAGTGGCAAAAAGAGATGATGGAGTGTACCCAGGAAAGGCCAATTATAGGCTAATTGCTGCCAAGTGCCCTTCAACCTTTGGACTGATGGAGGCAAAAACTCCACCCTACAAGAAGAGCTATAATGAGTAGTCAGTAGACCTAATCTAGCTTACAAGCTGAAAATTGGAGCCTCAGACCACAGATGCCCTGAAAAGTGGTTTAAATGAGGGCTACGCTTGCTTCAAATGAACAAAAAAGAAAATCTCAAGCCTTGTCTGAAGAGACTGTTGTTGCTGTCATAATCCTTCAAGTTTTTTCCAACTTAGAAGGGCCCTAAGGCAAACCTATCATGAAGTTTTCTTGGCAAGATTTGTTCAGAGTTTGTTTGCCACTGGTTTTCCTCTGAGGCTGAAAGAGTATGACTTGCCCAAAGTCACCCGGTGGGTTTCCATGGCTGAGCAGGGATTCAAACCCAGGTTTCCCAAAGTCCTAGTCCAGTTCTCAAAACGCTACACCACTCTGGCTTTTGAACATGACATGACTTGTCTTGATACAATTTGAGAAGTGATGTGTTATCCAACAACTGGTAAAGGGAACCACGGAAAGAGCGGTCCTGATGAGGTCAGCACAAGTCAGGTAGAAGCTGCCCTATAGTTTAGCCCTATAGTTTAGAAGGAATAATGCTGGCAGTGAAATGGAAGCTCTGCCTGATTAATACATCAAGAACAGAAAGATTTCCAGCATCTTGAAGAAAGGTACCTTGGAGGCAAAGAGCCAGGGAGACAGAAGCAAATGATGCCAGAGGTGCTGGAAAGTTGGAATAATAATTAAGAGATAATGAAAATGGAGAGGCAAGAAGGAGCCCCCAAATACTTGCTGATACCACAAAGGAAATCCCACACAAAGGAAACCCAGGAGACCAGCTGAAGACCCACTGAGACAGTGAGAGAGCTGCAGTGAGAGTCCCTCCTAGCAACAGTAAAGAACACCTGGCGTTAAAAGTAATATGCCAGCCGAACAGCACAAAAATAGGCTGCCTCTTCTGTGACAAGAAAAGGAGACAGAAAAAAAGCTGCAACAGGTGGCACAAGCACCTGGAAGAGAAACTGCCACTGTGAAAGCCAAAGAGGAAAGAAAGCCAGAAGTCATGTAGATACCACCATCACAGAAGGAAGGGACAAAAGCTCCACTGGAAGAATGATTCTCCTCTACAGCAAGACCTCTGGAGTGGGTGGATAGAAATGAAAATGTGTTCTACCTGTCTCACAGAAAACACAAGGAAGTGTGACATTTGAGACTGAAATTCAAACTGCCAGCAGGTCTTCTTAAACAGAGAGTGCCTACAGCACGAACAAACCATATCCACAATGGAAGAGGGGGAAGTGGAAGATAGACACACTACAGCTGTGAATGGGCCTAAGTCAGAAAAAGTGCCCGAATGGTGCCAAAATAGATTCACAATTTTGGGAGCTGACAAGAATGGCAAATTCTGAGAAACTCCAAGCAAATAGACTGAAAAAAATGTAAGGCAAAAACCCTCAACAGAGAGACAGGGGTGAGGGAAGCACACCTGTTTCAATGACAAGCTAATTTACATGGTCATAAATTAACCCATGTTGGCTCCATCCCCCAAACAAGAGAAACCATGTGGAGAAGAGCTCAAGAGGAGTGGCTGAAGGTTGCCACTGTTGCCCTTTTTCTGTGCTCCCCAAAAGCTGGTTCCCCACTCTTCCTCACCACAGAGCTAAACCTGACTAACAGCCTTTGAAACATGGCCTATACCCTTCTGAATAACCTCCCAAAAGTTATTAGGAGTATAAAAAAAGCTACTACCCTACTTAGAAACCAAAAGCCTGAACTTTCATGTAAGCTATGGAGGAAGATACGAAACTCTCTTTTACTACAACCAGTATGGAAACATGGGCTGCTTAAGAAATGCCTTCTACTAAGAGGCTGGCAGAGAATGGATGGAGTAACCCATTCCCCCTTCTATCAATTTGCTATATTTATCTATTGATCATGAAAAAAGAGATAGAGTCACCTGGCCATCTTCAGGAAGCCTCCTCACTTCCGTGCATGAAATTATTGAACACGGATGGTGAGCAGGCAAGTTATTAAATGCCCAGCTGGTCTCAACATGCAGCAGGATGGAACAGTAGGATTCTGAGATGGTGATGTGTACAGTACTACTTCCATTGGTAGGTATGGAATGTCATTTGTGAATGTATCTCATTCATTAAGGGCCATCTGCAAGGAACACAGAACTTCTGTACTGGGGAGAAAAGTCCTAACCTGGTTTGTTATACAAAATTTTCTTGTTTTGTGGTTCAAACAAAACAAAACTAAATCTCATATGCAAATTGATGCAAGTGGAGCTACTACATTGAACTGGATTAATATGCTGAACTGGACAATATTCTTCAAATGCCACACACACTAACCTTGTGAATTTGCACATGGTAGCGGCCTGGAATTTCCATGCCAGGACTAGCACTTTGAATTCGGTGGGGTCAACACAGAGGTCATTGCAAAAACGCTCCATGCCTTCCTCTAATATGGCATCTTCTCGCTCGTCTTTGTATCTCCTAAACAATTCCTCAGTCCTGTGGAGCGATGACTCTTCTGTGCCGGAAACAGGTTCTTTTTTGGAATCCCCAGAGGAAGTAGGAAGCTGGCTGGATTCTACAGCAGCCTCCATCTTCTTAGTCCCATTAACAAGGATGTCACCAGAGGATTTCCCACTGCCTGTGCTATGTTCTTCTTTGTGGATTGTGCTGCGCTTGCCATGAGTCTTGCTGCTGGACTCCCGGTCACCATTTTTGCTGCCAAGGGTCGATGAGGGATTCTTGCACTTGGTGACACACTGGCCCATATTGTTGCACGCCCGGCCGTCAGAGCAGGCCTCTTGCTGTCACGCACCCACTCCACTGCTGCTCAGTGGGCCTCGACATGCCATCAGTGACAGTCAACCAATCTAAGGGAAACGGGATGGGGAGAAAAAAGAAGGTTAAGGAGATAAGTCATAGGAGCCCTGGTGGCACAGTGGTTAAATGCTAGTACTGCAACCACAAGGTTGTGAGTTTGATCCTGCCCGGCTCCAAGGTTGATTCAGCCTTCCATCCTTCCGCAGGTCGGTAAAATGAGTACCCAGCTTGTTGGGGGCAATTAGCTAAAATACATTGTAAACCGCTTAGATAACACTCAGTTGATAAGCGGTATAGAAGTAAATGCTATTGCTATAATAATATTGCTATATAGAATGCATCAAGCTCTTCTGTAGCTCAGTATGACTATTAACAATAATTTCACCAATGGAGAATTCTTTTGCTTTCATCTATCATGTACAGTGCGCCCTCAGTAACTGCTGGGGTTTGGTTCCAGGATCTCCTGTGGATACCAAAATCCATCGATCCTCAAGTCTCGTTATATATAGTGGTGTAGTAAAATGGCATCCCTGATATAAAACGGTGAACAACTCAAAAGGTTTGCTTTATGAATTTTAAAAAAATATTTTCAAGCTGTGGGTGGTTGAACCCATGGATGCAGAATCCATGGATATGAGGGGCCAGCTGTATTTCAATCAGCACATTTTGCATATGGTAAGCAATAAAAGCAAAAGATATACAGTCAACCCACTTGTATGGGGGTTAGGGGTGTAAGACTCAGTGACCATGGAAAAGCCATGAATGAAAATAAAAACTGCAAATGCCATTTCTTTTTAACCTGATAACACTTCTCTAGGAATCTCTAGGTCCCCTGATGCGATTCTATGGTCAACTTTCACTGGAACTGTTCTCTCTGGTTATCTCTAGATCCTCCACTGCAACTCTTATGATCTACTTCTGGTGGAAGTGGACAACAGAATCACACTGGAGGACCCTGAGATCCTAAAGAGAGCATATTTTTTTCATGGCAGGGCTAATACAGTAAGAATTTTTAAAAATAAAATAAAATAATTTGTGAATAATTGAATCTGTGAATGCTGAACCACAAAAGTGGAGAGCCAACTGTATTCTATTTAGGTGATGCATGCGTGTAAAAAAATTAGTGTTGCCCTGGAAGAGGAACTCTCTTCTTCATGAAAGCAGAGGAGTCCCTCTATGATTGCTGCTGCCATCTGCAACATTTTTAAACAAGGGCTATATTAAGAACAACTAACTTTTATAAATATGTTCCAAGTCAGAGATGCCTTTCTAGCAGCCTTCACCAACCTGGTGCCCTTCAGATACACTGGACTAGAACCCTGTCACTCCAGCCAACATCATCACTGGCCATATTAGATGGGAATTATGGGCAATGTAATCCAACATCGTGACCAGCTGGGGGAAGCTGCTTTATAATCTAAAGAGGTTTTTAGCTAATGGGTCTTGATAAACATTCAAACTGGCTAAATGTGACAGCCCTCCTTCTGACTGTTCCAAGTTGCACCACATACATTAGCCAAGTATCATTCCAACCACAATCTCAGACAGTAAGTCAATGTTATCTTCATACAGCTGATGTTCAGTGGGAGATGACTGAAACGGAGAAAGAGCATCTTAATGAGGACTACTTGTGAGTTCAAGACACAGAGCAAGAACCAAATGAGCCAATCTGCAGCCACTATAGCCTACTGTCTTCATCTCAATTTGCAGTATATTCAAGAACACTACACTAGAGTTGCAGGAGACCCACAAGCAATGTCCTGTTCCATCTCTTTACTCCCACATTGTTGTACGACACACTTAGTGATCTCCCCAAGAATCTCTTTGGACTGCAGATAATCAGTCAGTTGTGCTTCATGATGCTACTGAAGGAATACAGGAAAATGTTTTACATCAGACCAGATGATATGTTCATCTAAGCCAGTGTCCTCATCTCCCACTAACACTGATTCTCCAAGATCTCCAACAAGATGTCTTCCTTCCAGTGGCTACCAATCCTTCTAACTAAAGAATTCGGAAACTGAAGGGCTCTTCTAAATAAGAGGTGAGAACTGTGTAGGACCCTACATAGTCTTCAACTGCAGTTCCCAGCATTCTTCACCAGTGGCCATACTGGCTAAGGCTGCTGTGACTTGGGAGTCTAACATACATCTAGGACTCCAACAAAGATGACAAACCACAGCCCTGTTCCAGATGCAAAGCAGGTGCCCTGCCACTGAGTTGCATCCTTCTCCCAGGGCAGACAGTCTTCTCCACTAATTGGATATAACTAGAACCCCAGAGTACACCTAGTGGATTAGCATGTCACTTTATCAGTGATTGCCACCATAAGCAACAGCTTGGACAACATATGTGGTAGCTTAGCCCAGGCTGTTGGCTTTTCAGTTCCAGGCTGTTCCCCACCACCTCTTCAAGAAGGAAGTGGTTCACATTCTGTGTTATGCAAAAGGGCAAGAAACATGGGACTGTTTGGACTACATACCCACAACCACCCTGTGCCACCCCTAATACATTTCCAGTCTCCCAAGAAAAGCTGGATAGGATCAACACTGTCTTTACACACATTTGGGGAGTGGATAATCATGCCTCCCACTGCCACCTAGAAGCATCCTGAGACACAGGCAAGATTTCCTAGCACTACCTAGAAAGTAACATAGCTAATAAAAGGAAATTCCTAAAATTCTTTCCACAACATCAGGTTACAAAGAGGTTGATTCATGTGTAGAATCTGTCAAGGCCTACTACCCTGACTAAGAATATTCCTTCTCCCTCCTCTCCGGAAGCTATTAAAAAGCCATAAATGCATTTTAATACTTAAGCATACAAGATAACCACTGTTTGTATCAAACTACTGCCAAGTTAGGACTTCTGGCTCCAGCTGCCATGCTCTCTCTTCCATTACTCTTGCACATTTTGGATTCCACAGTGGAAATCTAAGCTCTTTTAAAATATGCTTGAGAGAGTTGCCAAATAAAGTGAGAGAATAAGCAACAATACTATAACCTCTCCTTTCCCCCGCCACCAATATTGGAAACTATTAGAACATATTATGGGGACCAATATGTACATGCTTGAGTACCTGGTTTCTGTGTGATAAAGCAGAGAGGGCACCACTGTTGTCCACCCCTGAAATGAAGTCATGTCTGAGTCTCTTTTAAAAAAAAGGAAGTTACATAATTTTAAAAGGATGCAGAGTTTGGGCTGAGATGGCAGACAGTCCTATCAGCCAAGAGTGATCCTGAGACCTATCGATAGTAGGGCAGAGGGAAAGTGCAACCCACAGGCTACCAGCAGACCTAAACCCATGTTGTACCCCCATGCCCTCAAAAACACTCAGATTCTTCCCAAATCTAATGTGGGGGACTAATTTGTCACCCCTGAATGCCTCTTACCTGTTCCCCTCACTCCTCCATGCCATAACTGTTGGTCAAGTGACATCATGGGCACTGCAATGGATAAAGGTAATGGTGTGCCCTGCCAGGAGTGTCAAAATTCATTCCAGCACTCTCACCTACCCATTTTCCATACAGAACTGTCCTGAATGTTCCTGGAAGCTTTACTAGGACAGAACAAAGCAACTTGTCTCACAGCAAGGGGCAACAGGGACATGCTGCACCCATGGCCAAGAATATGCACACCTCTACACCCTTCTAAGCAGATTTCTGACCATAATCCCTGTTTCATCTTGAAAACCTGCTTGCTTCTCTAACACTGCTGTAGCTTTAGATCTAGCACCTAACTGTTCCATGTTAGGTGCCAAATTAGTTTAGACAGATAGGGTATGAACAGGTATCCCTTGGTGCATGTCTTCTATGTGATCAGACAAGCAACGCCAAAGCAACACACTGAACCCTGTTGCTCTGCAAAGTCTAAAGAGAAGCAACAACCAGTTGGAAGAGTACAAAGATCCATTCTGAGAAGGCTTGATCCACTTCCAACTGGCCATTAACCAAAAATGGCATGAAAAGCAAGTATAAGGCTTTCCCAAATGGCACCACTGACCTTGGAGACAGAGAATGATGGGATTTGTCAGCAAGCACATCTGGAGGACAGAAAATGTGGAAACAGCTGCCATACATCAACATTGTCCAAAGGAGGACAGTTATTTTTGGTAATGAGGAAGTTACTCCTGCTCTCTGTAAAGTTCAGGTGTGACAGAATCAAATGTACAACTGAATTCTAAAAGGGTCCTTCCCTTTAAACTTCTCTCATTGAATTATGACAATTTCAATGACTGTTACCAAATATCTAATGTTCTCTTCACTGCTGTCTCAACAAAACAACACTTCCATATATTTGGGTTACAAACAATATGAAGATTTAAAACAAATGAAGAAGAGGGGAAAAAATGAAAATGTCAGACTTTCCCAGCAAAAGTATAAAGAAGCTTCATATATCTTGGCAGTACCAACAGAAGGCAGCATGAATTTTTAGAATTTGGCTTTTTTTTTTTTTAATTTCTAGGATTTCAATGCTACTGAGTGGACTATAATCCACAAGTACTACTAGCAAAATGTGCAGCACTTCCAGGGCTGCAAAAGTCTTCAACTTCACAAGAGGGAAAAAACAGCCAGGATTTAGTTCAGACCAGAGAGATCCAAATGGAAATCCAAAGGGTGAATCACTGGCTTACCTTATAATCAGTGTTTCAGCCCAGCCTAAGTCAGAAGGTTGTTATTCAGAATAGAAGTGGGATAACCACATTCCTCTGCCCTGAGCTACTAGAGGAAGGGCTGGAAACAAACTTAAGCTACACGTTTTGAAATGATTGTGAAGAACTCAAAGTAATTTTTATGGAAAGAGATCAGGGCAATCAGCCTATCCTGAGTCCCTAATAGGTCCATTAGTTTACTAATTTTATTTAGTAATTAAAAGTATTACCACCCAACTGGCAAATGCCCTTGGGGTAGTTTACAAAACTACAATACAAAACAACAAAATCACAACCAAAGCTAGTAAGTCAGCCTATTATACATAAAAACACTGAAACACCAGGAAACACCAAAACACAATCAATCAAATCAACACTGCTAATTTCAGCTTCTCTTTATCTAATGGGATAAACATGCAAAAGGCACAAGGAATCCCACTTAAATGTACAAACTGACCTACATCAGCTGTTAATGTCAGTACCTTATTCCACATTAGAAGTGTGCCATAAGAATGGTAGCTACATTTACCTTTAACCTGGGCATAAACAGCAAAAATGCACACCTCATCTTATTGTAACAACTTTCTACAGCCACTGCACACTTTTTAAAGCCCTGTCTTGTATCAGAAGATCTGAGGGCAGTGTACAAATAAAATCACTTGAAACAATTTACAATTTACATCAATGTTAAAATTAAAATAGTAAGCAATAATTTAAACAGTTAACATTGAGAAATTAAAACACTGCACATTGCTCAAAGAGTCTGCCTGAGCAAAACCTCGGAATGTGAAACCTTGAATTCGCTGCTATACCTCCAGCAAGTTTTTCAAAGTGTTTCCCATAAAGGAAATAAAAAAGAGGGCCATAAGGGGACACTGCAGGTTGAGACTGAAGGCCTAGCGTGGGGGCTGTTTTTACTGGCCAAGCCAAAACTTGTAGTCAACTGATCCCAGTATCTCTTCTTCCCTTGCTTGACTGGCAGCTGTTTGGTATGGTCAAGCTCCCGATACCTCAGTTATATCCAGCCACCAAATGAAGTCCACTCTTTTCCACACCTGAGGCAAGGAAGAGGTCAGATCACCATCCAACAGGTGGGATGATCCACACTCACTGTGTTTGTTTTGAAGCTGGGATGAGGCTGTTGGCTTAGCACATGCACCTACCTACCTACCACCGCAAGCAAAAAACATGCTAACAGGTCATAAAGACGAAAAGCTCTTTCTTGCTATTGCTTCCTAGCAACTCATTCTGAATGGTATATTCCCTCTAATTTGGGAATATTCAGGACAGGTTCCATTTACCAGTCAGTGTCTGCTGAGAAAGTTCTCCCATGAATTTATCAATTCCCCTTTTAAAAGCTATTTAAACCAAAAGCTCTTTCTTGCTATTCCATTTCTATTAACAGTACGCCACCTGTGAACATAGCAGTTCCATTTACCTATTCAACATGTAACAGTGCAAGCGGACCTCTCCTCTGTAGGTTTGCCTTGGCCGCCTTTAAAGCTATTTAAGCCAGCCACCGTTTCTCCCACTGTCACCACCACAAATCCAGGATAAACATGGGGAAGCACTGTTCAGAACTGTGCGCATGCCTAAAGACTTGGCAGACTTTCAAAAGCCAGGATGTCCAGCATTGTAATACAGAATTAGGTGTCTGAAAGGTAGCATGGAAAAGTTATTTTTGGATCATAATTCCCCAAATGCCCAATAAACATGGCTACTTCCTTATGGAAGATTCTAGGAAATTTAGAAAAAAAAACATGTTCAGATCATCTTTAAGTTCCCAATCATTCACCTGCCCCAGTAACATATAATCACTCATGAAGACATTTTGAAATAACATTGAGTCTCACTCTTTGGACTATGATTTCTGACAACTTTGGCCAGTCTGTAACAGAGGAATAGGACCTATGGCCCTCCAACTGTTGTTGGGATTTCCAATTCCCATCAGTCATAGCCAACAGGGCAATATTCAAGGATGAGGGGAATTCTTGTCCAACAAGAGGTAAAGGGCCACAGTCCCTCACTACACCCTGATCTGTAAGAAAAAACAAAAGCAACTTACGCCATATTTTCCAAAACGCAGAAAGGCATTGCACCATTTAGTCCCACTCTCCTTGCAAGCCTCTAGGTTTCTCCATGGAGTGCTGTGGAAACAGGGACAATCCCACGAGGAAATTCAAAGACTTTGAGTCAGAAGCACAAGCAGCTGCCATAAAGCAACATGTAACATTCTCTCTTCTCCTGTAAAAGACAGTGACCATGTTAGACCTCATATATACAGTTACTGCATCCCAGACATGTATGCTGGCCAGCTACTAGCATCTTTCCAGGCACCAAACCCCACAGAAGCACATCTTCATGCCCAAAATGTCCCACAAAGAGGATCTACAATACCACCCATGTTAGATAGAGGCCATTTCTGCACTACACTGTTATAGTGCTATTATTCCATTTTCAACATCCTGTGGAATTCTGGGCTTTGTAGTTTATTGAGGCCAAAGAGCTCTCTGGCTGAGTACTCTAAATGCCCCTCCCAACGCTTCAAACTCCAGGATTCCACAGGATGTTGAAAGTGGAATAATAGCACTATAACATGGTAGTGCGGAAATGGCCATAGTGTTTCAAATTAGACGCCTTTAAAGAACTTTAACATATTCCTTGCCTTGAGATATGTACTATACTTTCAAATTTTGCCTAGTACCATTTTTAATTTCTGCTTTACTTTTCTTACTGCCTTTTACTGTTTTCTATTTACCATTACACTGAATTGTCATATTGTAAAGTAGTGTGGGATTTACGAAAAACAGAGTAGTTAATCTTTTAAAATAAATGTGGTCAAATTCTTTGACAGCATTCAAACCAGAGGGTGAGGAATTTTCACAAAACATCTCCTTTGTTGAAAGAAGCTGGCTTGCTGAGAACTCACTAGCCGCTGCAAAAGTTCTCACTCCCAGCCTAAGAATGTGACAAGGAAAGCTCTGCTTATCACTAAAATTTCCATAATTTTTGCAAACATGACTCTATATGGAATTACATTTTTCCTGTGTGAAGCAAACTGTGCATACACAGACACACAAGTGCAAAAGAATTGCCTTATTGACCAAAAATATGCAAACAACTTATTTAGTACTTCTGATTTTTAGAAGATTTTTAGACCCAACAACTACTGTAGCTTGGCTAAGAATGTTCACAAAACTTGCTCT
This sequence comes from Ctenosaura bakeri, assembly GCA_948474755.1. Taxonomy (NCBI): domain Eukaryota; kingdom Metazoa; phylum Chordata; class Lepidosauria; order Squamata; family Iguanidae; genus Ctenosaura; species Ctenosaura bakeri. The sequence continues at coordinate 695,485 of CAOLHI010000227.1, read as the reverse complement.
TGATACTGAATGGAAGTAGTTTGCCTGTCATACAGGTGAGAAGAAACACTGAGGTTTTCGGTGCATAAGAAAGAGACAAGTAAGGCCTTAAATCTTCTTAATTTGGCATAGCAATCATTTTCTTTGTTTGGAGAACATATGCTTGCATAAAGTGTCTGAGAGTAAGGCCTTTCTTTCAATGTCTTCTCCCCTCACCACCATATGGTGAGAGATGGCACTGCTGTGGAAGACTGCAAAAAGAACAAACACAAGGCTAACATTTCACACTTTTCATGATACGACAAAAGTTACATGTAAAAGCCTCCATTTCAGGACTTGGAAAGGTTACATTTTTGGATCATAACTCCCAGAATCCACAACGCCATGCTAGGTAAATAATTCTGGTAGCTGCAATCAAAAAGAAACTTTCCCCACCTCCATGTTTGTAAGTGGCAGGGGGAGGCAAGTAATTCCCTTCTGATAGAAATTTGAATGTTCTTCACACTTTTAACTTTCAAGCACCATCTATCTCTTTTTAGAGAATAAGGAAGTGCCTGATTTGTCCTTATAGTTGTTTATTTGCTTTTATCGTATTTGAGCAAACATTTGGTATTATAGAATCATAGAATCATAGAAATGTAGAGTTGGAAGAGACCACAGGGGCCATCCAGTCCAACCCCCTGCCATGCAGGAACACCCTCAAAGCACTCCCGACAGATGGCCATCAAGCCTCTGCTTAAAAAAAAAGGAAGGAGACTCCACTACACTCCGAGGCAGCAGATTCCACTGCCGGACAGCCCTGACCGTCAGGAAGTTCTTCCTGAGGTTCAGGTGGAATCTCCTTTCCTGCAGCTTGAATCCATTGCTCCTTGTCCTGGTCTCTGGAGCAGCAGAAAACAAGCCCTCTCCCTCCTCTACATGGCATCCCTTCAAATATTTAAACATGGCTATCATGTCCCCTCTTAACCTTCTCTTCTGTAGACTAAACATAGCCAGCTCTCTAAGTCTGTCCTCATAGGGCATGGCTTCTAGGCCTCTCACCATTTTGGTCGCCCTCCTCTGGACTTGCTCCAGCTTGTCAATATCCCTCTTGAATTGGGGTGCCCAGAACTGGACACAGTATTCAAGATGGGGTCTAACCAAAGCAGAGTAGAGTGGTACCAGTACCTCTCTCGATCTAGACACCATACTCCTATTGATGCAGCCAAGAATTGCATTGGCTTTCTTGGCCGCCGCATCACACTGCTGACTCATGTTCAGCTTGTGATCTATGAAGACTCCTAGATCCCTTTCACATGTACTGCTATCCAGCCACGTGTCCCCCATCCTATATTTCTGTATTCCATTTTTTCTACCTAAGTGTAGGACCTTATATTTCCCTCTGTTGAATTTCATTTTGTTCGCCTTGGCCCAGCTCTCCAATCTATCCAGGTCGTTTTGAATTTTGATCCTGTCCTCTGGCGTATTAGCAACCGCTCCCAATTTGGTATCATCTGTAAATTTGATGAGCATGCCCTCTATTCCTTCATCCAAGTCATTGATAAAAATATTGAACAGCACTGGGCCCAGGACAGAACCCCGTGGCACCCCACTAGTCACTTCTCTCCAGGATGAAAAGCAGCCATTCGTGATCACCCTATTATCATTTGTTAAGTTTGATTGTTTGCTGCCCTGAGCTCTGATGAAAAACGATGTAGCATAAATCAAAACGCTAAGGAGGAGGCCACCCTTGTCCACCTGGCCAGAGATTACAGCAAATCTCAGCAGAATAATGAAAAGCAGAAGGCCTTACAGACAAGCCTACCTTCTACACACCTCCAACCTGTTTTGCAAGAGAACCAATCCAAATGCCAAAGAAGAGAAAAGTTCTGTTCTCTTGGTTACCTAGGCTGGTCTGTAAACACACTGCAGGGTACCAGGTGCCAGCAATTTGAACATCTGTTGCTAACAGACAACAGCAAACCCTCCCAGACTATTTTAGAATCAGTTGTGTTACAAATTGTTCTGTAATCAGGTTGCATGGTAGCCCTGATGATATTTACCCATAAATAGCAACATACCTGGAAGAGAAGGAGAAGAAGAAGAGCAAAAGCATAGAAGTCTATGTTCAAAAATATGTTTTAAAGGCTGTTTCAGGAGAAAGGAGAGGTGCATTTGCTGGCTGTTTTAAGAAACACATATAGGAATGGGGAAAGACCAAAAGCAAAACCAGTCAGCTCTGTTCAATTGTAAGCAGTTCATTTGATGCCACCAATGAATAGAAACAGCCAGAAAGAAGCACTATACCAAGTCAGGCCACTGGTCCAGCTAGCTTACTACCACCTCATACTGACTAGACAATTCCCAGCACTTTCAGACAAGCGTTTTTCCAGTTTTCCAGATCTTAACATACATCACCTTCATATGCAAGGACAAATAGATTCTATAATTTTTCTTCCCACTGTGGGAACAAAATGAAGATTTCTGCACAGAAAAATTCACACTTTGCAAAGTTTCCTGGGGAACCATGCTACGCAGGAAACATATTTTCTGTGCAAAATCCATAGGTATTCTGCAGAACAATTCTCAAAGGGACTTTGCAGAGTGCAAGGGATATTTTGATTCTATGGCCTAATAAGGATTTTCTGAATGTTGGCAAAACCATTCTTTTGCCAGGAGACAAAGAATGATGAATATTCTCTCCAGTGCTGTCCCAGCCCTAGTTGGACATGCTGGGGACTGAACCTGGAACCTTCTTACATACAAAGTCTGTGCTCTATTGCTGTGCTACATCCTTTCCTCGTTGCCTTCTGCCCTGCCAGAGCAACTACACACAAAATGTTGTATACAATGAAGACCTCTGTGTTGCATTTTGGGTCTTACCCCCTCTCTCCATCATGTCACAGACCCCTCCTTTTCTGACATGGATATGGCTTAACCACTGAGTCTCCTTATAGCTTACTGTAATTAAGAAAAAGTAAACATTTATCGAGAAGATAACACTCAGATTGTGGAAGGCAGTAGGAGAAGAGGAAGACTGTATCACAGATGGATTGACTCACTACAGGATGTTATGGCCCCAAATCTGGAAGACCCGAGCAGGGCTGTTGATGGCAGGGGTTCTTTGAGTCCTCTCATCCACAGGAACTCCCTAAGTCAGAGTCAACAAAATGTACCTGAAATGAACACAGTTTTCCTCTGGCTACCACTCCCCATTCCATGTCAAATTTTAGATAGTGGAAGAAAATTCTTGGTGAAAGAACTAGCCTTATATTCTAAGCCAGCCCCCTTCCCACAACTGGAGGGTCCTCTAGCAGCTGTATTGTAATTTCCTTTGGCTGACGTCCCCCTGACAGGGGGACAATGGAGGGGGGACAATGGAGGGACAATGGAGGCTGTAGGTGACAAGAAATCTAGTGTGACACAACTGAAAGATACCAAATTTGGGGAGTCTACCCTACCCATTGCAATAATGAGACTGACTGGGCCCATGGCTTTATTTCCCTTCTGCCACAGAAGATTGTTGGCTAGGTAGAATGCTAAAAAGTGAAGAGGAAGGGCATGATTGCTGGTGAGGAACCAATAAGAGTGTCGTAAAAAAGACAATGTGCCAAAAGCCTCAGGAATACCAGGAGTTGTCCTCCTTTCAGCCCTAGCTACCACAGCCAACAGTGAGGGATGATGTGAGCTCAGCTAATATCTGGAGGGCCACATGTTATGCACCCCTGCTGTTCACTTCCCTATGGAGGTCTAACTCACCAACAGCATTGTGCACTAACTGTGGGAAGACAACAGAAAAACTGTATTAAAAAGCAGCTGAAATCTTGGAGAGGGAAAAGGTGTGGCTGTTCTGCTCAACTTTTTCCAGTTACAGCTACACGTAAAAATGATCTGGCTAATCTGTTCATGGATTAGAAAACAAGTTCTACAGAGAAGCTGAGTTCCTTTTAATACATCTCTCTAACTATCTTATAAAAAGAGGAACCACAACCAGACTAAAACCTTTCTCTCTCCCCAAATTTCAACTGCAAATCTGAAGGAGAACCACCAGTTCCCATTTTTTGCAGACTAAGGAGGGAAATTTTTAAAGCTGCTTGCAGATCCAGTTGCAATCACTGCAGAATGTTTACACAAGACACTTGCAGAATGAGATTTGCCACAGTGTACTGCATAGTACTGATACAGATGTCTCCCTTTACCAAAGAGGGGAGCAGAAGCCAGGACTATGAAGTCAATCCTATGCCATCCGTCTCTGTTCCTTTTACTGCAGGCACCAACATGTTGCTAGGCAGCTTCTGTACCTGAAGCTGGCCTATTCCCAAATTATGTTGCAGCAAAATGAAACGCTGCAGCAATCTGTTCACTAGAAAAAGGGTCCACTCCTCCTTGATCTTCTGATCACATCACACAGATCATGGAAAAGTACGGTTGTTGTACGTCTTTAAGCCATTTCTGACTTATGGCCTCCCTAGGCTGACCCTATCATGGGGTTTTCTTGGCAAGATTTGCTCAGAGGGAGTTTTGCCTTTACCTTCCTCTAAGGCTGAGATTGCATGACTTGCTCAAGACCACTCAGTGGGCTTCCATGGCCGAGCAGGAATTCAAACCATGGTCTCCAGAGTTGTAGTTCAATGCTCAAGCCACTATACCATGTTGACTCTCTCAAGGAAAAAATGCTTCTCAGGAAAACGTGATCTGCCAACAAAGGGTCTTGCGGCACTTGAAAGACTACAAACTTTATTAGGCTGCAGTCCACACAAACTCTTTTGCTAAATAAAATGTGCTAGTCTTTCAGTGCCACAAACTCTTTGTCGTTTTTGCTGCAACAAACAGAGCTACTCCCACTGTTCAACTGATATTAGTTCAACTGATATGCTTTCCCTCAGGCAATGTCAGCAACCAAACAAAGAAGAAAGTGGTCAGGCAGATATTGGTGCATGGCTTTCTGCCCCTCACCCCCAACAGTGGAACTCATGGATTACACTAGATGTGCAAGTAGCCTGACTTGGTATAAGGCAACAAGCCTCTTCCAGTTCACTCCCCTGCAGCAATCACTTATGAAAGACCCCCAGCCTGTATGAGAACACATTTGCCAGCTGAGATAGTCACCTCTTGCCTAGGAGATGAGTTAGGCAGGTAATACCAGGAAAAATATTAGGATGGATTATACAGAGGTCTGTCCACAAGTATCTTGATGCCAATGCAGTGATCAGTAGGAATCAATATGGGTTTGTCATGAAGAAATCCTGCCAAACTAATCTTCTATCTTTTTTTTTAATCAGGTCATAATATTTTGATTAGGAAATTGACTAAACATGGAATAGATGGGAATATCATCACATGGAACCATAACTGGTTGGAAAACCATGCTCAAAGAGTCATCATCAGTGGCTGTGCTTTAACTTGGAAAGAGGTCTCAAATAGAAGCCTTAGTGTTCTGCCCTGGGCCCATTACTCTTCAACATTTTTATCAATGACTTAGATGATGGGCTGAGAGGAATCCTTATCAAATTTGCAGATGACACAAAACTGGGAGCGGTGGCTAACTGCTGGAAGATTGGAACAGAATTCAAAATGATCTAGATAAACTAGAAAAATTGGGGAAGAAATTAATAAAATTCAATTCAATTCAATAAAGACATGCAAAATTTTGGCCACAAAAACCAAATGCACAGGTATAGGAAGGGGGACACATAGTTCAGCACTTCTATATGCCAAAAGGACCTTGGGATTATTGCTGATCATGAGTGGAATATGAGCCAACATTGTGATGTTGCAGCAAAGAAAGTGAATGCTATTTTAGCTTGCATTAAAAGAAGCACAGTTTCCAAATTGACGGAAGCACCAGTCCCATTATATTCAGTGCTGATCAGGCCTCATCTGGATTACTGGTGTTCAGTTCTGGGACTTTCATTTTAAGAAGGATATGGACAAGTTGGAGCAGGTTCAAGGAAAGGTGATGAAGATAAAAGATGTGAAGAACAAAATATATCAAGAAATGTTGAAGGGAAGAAGGAGCTGGGCTTGTTCAGTTTAGTTGAGAGAAAACTGAGGAGTGACATGATCACGTGATCCCCAAGGACCGTTACAGAAAGGAGGGTGCAGGTTTGTTCTCTGAAGCCCCAGAGGGTAGGACCAGGTCTAATGGTTTGAAGGTACAGCAGAGAAGATTTTGACTGAACATTAGAAGGAACTTCTTGACAGAAAGAGCCATTTGATAATGGAACTAATTGCCTACAGAGGTGGTGAGGTCTCCTTCTTGGATGTCTTCAGAAAGATGCTGGACAGCTACCTGCTGAGAATGCTTTAGCAGGAGATCCTGCAGTGAGCAGGGGGCTGGACTTGAAGGCCCATGAGGTCCCTTCCAACTGCATGATTCTAATAAGAGGAATTTTTCCCCCTTTTCCTCTTGACAACTGCATTAAAATTATGCACCTCCTCCTCAAAGGGAAACAGGGCTTGCACCGTCACTGCTACTTTGCAGATGCCAAACAATGTCTGCCCTGTTAATTCCAGCTTTCAGTAAATAGCTTGGTGGTTTAGCTAAGTTTGCTCCACCAGGCTCACTTGCCTGTTTCTATCTGTAGATGATTTACTAATGATTCAATTAACAACTGCTTTTTTGGTATCATGAAACCTTTCTGTCATGTTTGTTGGTCTGTCTTCTGCATGTTGACGCTGTCGCAGAATGATGTGAAGCTGCTTTTGAACCTAGTAGAAAGTTAGTACACAAAATGACCACCATAAAGGATGTTGGTGTTTCCCTCTGCCACACATTTAATCCCAGGGTCAAAAGGCAAGAGTCCTAGGACAATGAAGCTAGTTATCTCTGTAAGTCATCTCCAAATCTTGCTCTCTACACCAAGAGAGGGGGAACCTAGTGCGTGGCCAACAATGAGGAAAGTTAGGAATTATGGTCCAACAGCATCTGAATAGCCACGGTATTTTATCTGTTATCTGGAGCTATAGCTATTTCTAGACTTAATATCCATGTAGGAAATCCAACTGCAAGAAGAACTAGCACTAAGAAAAATTTAGCATCATAATATGTAACTTAACCTGTTACTCAGTTGTTTTGGCTACATTGCTCTTATCATTTTTATATTATTTCCTACATGAAGAAATGCATCAACCTGTCACCTAAGAGAAAGAAAAAGAAGTGGGATTATATTTGAGATTGCTCTTTTTGTGCACAGAATCTGAACAGAAGACACTTGTTCCACCATATTCATCAAAAGTACATGACAATGGAGGAGGAGAGGAAAGAATTCACATACAAGAGCTTTAAACTCTCACTTTAAAAAAGGAAACTGAATTTGTTACTAAGAGGGTCCAACACCCCTGCAAGTCATCATGCTGTGTTAATTACAGAACAAATTTAGCTGCTGAGAACAGATGGAAGAGCAGAGTGAAAAATGGGAAAGACGACTCATCTAAGTGAAGAAAAAGGAAAGAGACATATAAGACTGGCTAGGTTGTTTCAAGTCACTCTTTCATATTCTGCCACTGTTGACAAAAACACCACCATGATCCTCTTGCCAACACAGTTCCCTTGGTGAAACAGACCTAAATCTTCTGCTTCCCGTTACTCCAGAAAGAAAAACAGGCTAAATCTAAACATAGTTCCCTGTCCTCTTGCTTTTTCATTTGCTTACTCATGAAGTACGCATTAATTGCTGGGCAGCCTAGTGACAGCTGTCTATCCCAAGGAAGATACTTTCTGTGAAGTTATGAGCGTGACAGCACGTGGGGAGTACAAGGTTGACAAAGGCCATTCCAAAAACTGCCAGTAAAACACCAAGGCTCACAACACTAATTTGTTCTGCTTTCCAAGTTTGCTGTATTCCATGTGTATCGTCGATACTTCCACATAACCACACTGGCAATCACTGTCCCCCAGATGTTTTGTACTATGACTCTTATAATTCCTTTCCACTGGTCATGTTGGAAGACCAGGGAAATGAAGTTCAAAACATCTGGAGGACTATTTCCCAGCCCAGGTCCTACATGTCACACATAGTAATGGAGCAAGCCATACTATTAAAGAAAAAGACATTACAAACAGGAAGATGTTCACCCCCACAACACTGCAGCAATGGCTGCACAAGCATTATGTTCAGCTAATGTGGGAACTTGGAAGTGGAGCTGTAATGAGGAAGCATCATCAGTGGATATCTCCTTGAAGAATATTTTGCATGTTCTTTTGATACATACACTGGAGTAGGTATTATTTTGGAAGAAGCATTCTTCATCTTAGAAAAGGCATTCCTTCTTCTCTCACATACAGCAAATATGGGGTCTAAAATGGTGCTTTTTACCAGCAGTTACATAGTTGCATCGAAAAATACTTTGAAAAAAATCTATAACCTGGTTAAAATCAGGGATACCTGAATCAAAATTATTTAAACATTGCCTACATTAATCAATTAGACACTGCAGCTTTAACAAACAAACAAAAAAGGGCAAGAAAAGGACATACACAAATCCTGCTGTGATGCTCACTGCATAGCTCAGTCATCATCTTTCAGCCTAGCTTACTTGGCAGTGCTGATGCATGGTCAAAGCCAGAAGGGGAGGAAACCATCTATGCCACTCTAAGCATCACTGAAAGGAAAGACAGGATAAAAATGTACTGTAGAACACCTCAAATTCTCCTGTTATCTGCCTTTCCCATGTCCCCCCAATACACTCACTCACTCGCAACAACAGAGCTACAAATTTGGCAAATGAGGGGAGCTGATCTTTTATAAAGAGGGACCAAGAACTCCATAACAAGTTCTAGAGTGGATAGTAAGAAAACAGGGAGAGAAAGTCTGCAATCTGCTTTCTTCTGCTCACTAGCTTGGTGTCCGCCAGATATTTCAAACCACAACACCCATCATTCCTGACCATATGGTGGGCTGATGGGAGCTCTACTCCAAAACAACCGAATGGTACCATATAGAGGAAGGCTGCAACAGATATCCTAATACCCCATTTCACATGCACAACCTTTCCTATCAGCTATTCAAACATTTTGTTTTGAAATGTAGATCTGGCCAGAGAACAGTAATTATTCTGTTCCTCTCCTGCGTTAGCTACACTACAGGATCTCTTTCCTTATGCCACTATAATCCAAGAGCTAAATTATTCCCTTTCATGTATAGCACCGTGAAGGTCCTTCTCAGACACAGCATGTCTCCACTGATTTTCTCCCATCTATAAAATAGTTTGTCTCGCCCTCCCCTGCTCCCAGCTTCCATTGTGTAAAAGGCTGGCCCCCAGCGTGTGCCATGCAAATCCAAATCCCAGGCTCAGAATAAATTATGTATATCCCATAGGTTTTGCATAAGTGGATTTGCATAGTTTTGCCCAAACTGCAATGTTTGGGTTTTCACAGAACACTATGGCAAGATGGCACAGAAGGAGGAAGAGAGCTATGCACTAAAGGGAAACCAACATCTCTAATGAAACAAGGGGACAAGACAGGTCCTTCACAACCAGAGCCCTGTGCAACCTCCCAGCACTACCCTAGAAGCCTTCAGCTAATGTCAATTACCCATCTGGGCCAGTTATCAATTTCTAGGTATCATGAGGGTTGTATTTGCATATATTTATATTAGATATGCACATGCACACTCACTCAAAGGCCCTCAGGAAGCCATACTCTCAGCCTGCAAATTGTGGCATGCACAAGACTCCCCAAGAGCATCATTATCTCTACCTCTACAATCTTTTCCAGACAGTAATATAACTTTTTGAGATCCACTGTAAGCACAAACCAGATTGAAACAATTTTAAAATGGCACAGTTCTCTCCCAAAGGGGAGCTGAGAGCATTTTTGTTAATAGGAACAAACACCAAAATGTGAGCCAGAACACAATCAAAGTGCCACAAGAGATCATCCAGTGCAACATGAGCAATACACAAAAGGCTCACATAAAGTGCCAGCAGACAGAGGAGGTGGCTAGCCACATCTCCACATGATTCAACAAGACCTGACCTTGCCATGCAGTGAAGCCTGCCACTGCCTCCTTCCAGCTCCTGATCAATGTTCCCGCCTTGTCGGAGATCTGGACCAAAGAAGAGAGCTCAGCAAGCTTCCCCTAACACCAAGATGGTCAACTAAGGGGAGGGGGTGCCAAAGGATGTAGCCCATTTGTGACCAAGCCACTCCTCTTGGCAAGCAACCTATTTTAACGTCAATAGCCCTCCTTTCTCTTTCCCAATTTTACTCTTCCCACTATCTCACAGAGTTTTGGTCGCTGTTCATAGATTTTGGAACTCCCTCTTACCATTTATGTGCCTCTCCCGCTCTTTTCAAGTGCCAATATCAAATTCTCTAGTGGCCTGGGTTATTTTTACCCCTCAAAAAAATAGGGAAAGGTATTATTATTATTAGATTCAAAGCATCTTACAAATTTAAAAGACAGATTAAAATGCATACAAAACACATCATCAAAAACATATTTTAAAATGCAAGCATGCAATGTATCAAACTAGATTGCTAATGACAATGAAAATTGGGGATAGGAAGATTTTCCACTCTCACTTATTCCCATATTCAGTTTTTTTTTTTTCAAATATCAAGTTTCCTGACTTCAGGGCTTCTCACCTGCCTGCGATCTCTGGACATGTAAATTTGAGCATCTGCAAGGTAGTGATGGGTGTGCACATGTGTTGAAGTGTCCACAGACATGCTGCCACCATTAAGTATAATGGGAGATGAGCATTCATCAATTTCACCATTCATGGGGGTTCCCAGAATGGAACCCCTGCAGATATGGAAGGCACACTGTATAACCAACTGCAGAATAGCTCGGGAAATTCTTCAAAAACAAACAAAATTCTCCTCTATCTATTCCAGCCAAAAATAGCTGTGAGAGAGGACCATGTCTGCTACATAGTGTTAAAGTTGAGGCACCTCTCAGAAAAAGACACAGGAATCCTAATTCAGCACCACTAACACAACTGAATATACAATAATCCCTCCACATTTGCCAGGGTTAGGGGTACAGGACCCCTGTGAAATAAAAAAAACTGTGAATAACTCTAGGCCCTCCCAAACTATATTTAACACACAAAAAAGTATGATCAGCATGTTCAACCCAACATGGATTCCTTTGAGGCATCAGGGTTCCTTCACAAGACGGAAGTGGGGGGCTGGTGGGGCTTACTGCCACCTCCACTGCTGCCCCACACCATTTTTAATAAGGACTCACAAGCCTTGTTTGCAGTTTCTCGGTCTCACGAGGCTTGCAGTCCCTATTAAAAATGGCATAGGGAAGCAACAGAAGTGATGGCAAATAATCTGTGAATAATCAAATCTGCAAAAGTGAAACCCAGAAATGTGGAGGGCTGACCGTACAAAGATTAAAAAAACAGGTTTCTAAGAGTTAAGCACTCAAAGTCCTGGGCCTAGATGGATGACTTTGGCAGTTTCACTTTCTCCCACATTCAGGTTTTTAAAACTTCAAGTTCTTTCCAGTTATTAAGAACTTCGTAAATTCTGGCAGAGTCTAATAAAAAACGAGCTGAAATTTAAGTTCTTACCTACCCCCTTCTGAAAACCCTGCTACGGGAATCTCAAGAACTTCACTCTCTATCTCTCATTCCCAAGGAATTTTGTGTAGGCTTCTTTGTGAAAAAGAATGCTTACAATCTTCAACCGAATATTTCTGCAGTAGTGTTACTCCCACCAAACCAGCAAAGACAAGAAGATTTGGACATTAGGAGCTCTATAAATATATTTGAACTTCTATGCAGCTTGAAGCAACATTGCTGCCTGTCAAGACAGCATGCAGCAGTTCCATCTTTCCCCCTACTCGGGTTCATTATCTGACCCAGAGCTCTTCACATACCAGTGGTCCTTGTCTGCAAGAAGGCAAACTGCTCTTGGCTCTCCACCAGATGAAAATGTATGCTAATACAAGTCACTATGCAATTATTATTGTTTTGAGCTGCTATACCATCCCTCAAAGAATAGGCAGCAATTACCACTTGTCACTAGAACGGATGAGGCTTAAAGGCCAATGCTTTAAAAAAAAAAGAAAGAAAAAGAGGGTGACAACTAATAAAAGGCATGCTCTACATCATCCCACAGGCAATTAAAAGATGAAAAGTTAACCCCCACCCCCTTCTTCACGACCACGTGGCTGCCAAGGAAGCGACAGGCAATTCCAAATTCAATTATGGGAACAGCTTGGAGTTGCTGTTAGAGGACCTGGGCATTTTGATGAAGACCTTTTCCAACCACAGCTTTACATAAATCTAGTGGTCCCATCTGATCTTGGAAGGTATGCAGGGTCAGCCCTGATTAGGACTTGAATGGGAGACCACCAAGGAATACCAGGTGCTGTAGGCTATATTTCAAAGGAAGAAGCTTGCAAAAACACCTCTGAATACTCCTTGCCTACGAAAATGCTGTGAAATTCATGGGGTCATTGTAAGTCAACAGGTAACTTAAAAGCATATGCACATACAGAGGCCACCAGATACTGATGGACTACAAATCCCATAACCACTGGCATCAGCCACACTGTTTGGAACTGATGGGAGCTGTAGTCCAAACCACCTGATCTCACAAGAAAAGTGAATTCCCTCCAGTCTTTTCAGGTAAAAGTCCCTTGCCCTTTCATCACTGCAACAGCAACCTAGTATCTGGCTATCTGCTTATTTTGTATATGAAACTGAGCTTCTGAAGGTTCAAACACATTTAGACAGAATAAACGAGCTTCAAGAATCTTTCTTGGTTCACACTGAATGCTGGGTATAGACATGCTTTGAGCTAAGGCAGTGGGAATGCAAACACTTTTCTACTACTATTTAACAATTCTTTTGTCACTTGTAATTGGTAAAGTATAATCTGTCTACTTCATTTCCCCATTCTGTGAGTCTTTTGGGCAACAAAAAACCCCTGTGAACCAACCATGCACACAGTCACTCCACAGCTAGATAGGATTTGAACAGTGCTCTCCCAGAACAAGCACTGTGATCACTAGATCCCATTTGGCCTTTTTATTCGATTTCCCCAATTCTTATGCCCCAAATCTCTGAATAATCTATTCCAATACAGTCCTCAGTACAGATGGGTAAATCTGCCCATTTCACCTTCTGTCTCATTCATGCTGTTTGAATGTCAACATACTATGATTAAAACAAACAAAGTGAGGTAATAAACAAACTTCAAACTGAAGTGCTATCAGCAATTCTACAACTGGGACAGAATGACTGAAACTTTATTTACACCTCATCCTTCCCCCTTAAAAATGTAAATCAGGGAAGCTAACAGGAAAATGAATAAAAGCAACACAATCTAAAAAATTAAACAGATCTTGACAGTTTTTAAAAGTCATTAAAACAGATTAAGGGCCTTTCTGCACTATACTGTCATAGTGTTATTACTCTACTTTCAACTTCCTGTGGAATTCTGGGGTTTGTAGTTTCCTGAGGCCCAAGAGCTGAGAATTCTAAACGGCCCTCCCTAAACTGCAAACCCCAGCATTCCATAGGATGTTGAAAGTGGAATAATAGCACTATAACAGTGTAGTGCAGAAAGGCCCTAAGAAAAAGGCAGCATAAAATTCTAGCTTGATTACAAAAGTCTGTCCAGATTTTTTAAAAAAAAGTCTTTGCCTGCCAATGGAAAGAAAATAAGTAGGGGCCAACAGCCCCTTGACTGTGAGTTCCAGAGAACTTTACTTCAGCAATCCATCATCCTCTAATGTTCTCATTACTTGGCTGTTAATGACTCACTATTAGCCACAGCCCAAATCAGAGGCAAAAATGGGGAAGACATGTGGGACACAAATGCTGAGATCCTACACCTCTGTTGTGTAGCACAAACCTACACTCACAGATTTATATAGTGGTTGTACCACACCACTCCTACTGCGAATGCTGATATTGCACAACAGATTGCAAAAGTCCAAATGAGATGGCTTATTGTCCCATTACACAATGGGGAATGTTCAGTGGTAGTTGAGTGGTAATGAAGCTACAATTCAGCCTGTTTCTTCAATCTTAGCGAATCAGGGTGTAAACTGAAGAAATTAACCAATAATATATACCAGCTGAAAGTGCACAATCATTGCACAACTGTGAACTGAATAAAGCTGTTGTATTATGGTCGAAAAAGTACATCCACATGCTATGGGAACTTATGTGTGTATATGATGCCAACAGGAATGCAGGCAAATCAGAAAGAGCTGTGAATCTATTATGTATCAATGGTTCCAAACTTGCATCTCCACCAGTTATAGGACTTGCACTTCCTGAAGCTCTAGCCAGCACTGCCAATGATCAGGGCTTCCAGGAGTTAAAACCTCACAACGGACCCACATTTTGGAACCACTGCTATACACCCTGTGGAAGCCCTGGAGAACTATATCATATTTGCAGCAGAGCATTTATATTGTGAGCAGTAAAAATGGCACATATTATGCCTCTACAAGCTAAACATTCATTTTTGACTTGAAGCAAGCCACTTCTCCAAAGGAAGTGGTAGATCCCGCTATGAGAAAGAAGAGCAAAGTCATTCCAGCCTGTTTTAAAACATTACTAAAAAAGTTAATTTGCACACTGCTGTTTATATTAAACATGCAAGACTAGTGAAACTGTTGCTGTTAACCTGCCAGTTTTGTTTCTCGGTGGTTTTTTTCTTTTTTCTTTTTAAGTTGCTGGTAGAGAAGAATATTGATTTTGGACAAGGAAGAAAGGGACAGCAATTCAAGAGGCGGGAACCACACAAGAGTAAAGTCATCAGCCAGTCTAAACCATTCAACAAATCCACACAAGCTGCTGCTGCTTTGAACGTAGAGCTGAGTGTCAACATCCCAACAGAGATTATGCTATACTCCTACATGTTAAATCAGGTCGAGGAACTTGCGGCTCTTCGGATGTAGTTAGATGGTGATTCCACCATGCCTGACCACTGCCTATACTGCCCTGAGGCTGATAGCAGCTGGAATCCAACAACATCTGGAGGACAGCTCTGCCTGAAATGCTTCAGGTAGCAGCAATGTGAAGCAGGACTTGGGAGATTCTATACCTAAAAAAGCAATACCAATCTACCTGCAACAGAAGATCTAAATGCCTTTGCCACCACAATATATAACGTTGGAACCAGCTGAACAGAATGGAATCAGGTTAAAGTGCCACCTTTTCCTTAGATCTAGACCCTACTTTCTTAGTCAAAGTTAAATCACAAGTTTGCTTTCTACCATCCATGGGTCCATTTTTAATATAGCAAGGAAATCACGGAAGAGCCAGTGTGGCATAGTGGTTTGTGTTGGATTGTAACTCTGGAGTCCAGGTTCAAATCCCCGCTGGGCCATGAAAATCCAATGGGTGACCCTGGGCAAGTCATATACTCTCAGCCTCAGAAAACCCTGCAATAGGCTCACCTGAGGGTTGCCATAAAATCAGAAATGACTTGAAGCATATTACAGCAACAAGGAATCACAGTACTCAGGACCGGTATAAATACCTTTTCCAGTTTCCCCCAGGGTCAGGGCTGGCTCTAACATTCAGCAGAGTGAGACATTCACCTTAACCCCTGATGATGGGAAGCAGCAGGCAGATGTCAGAGGAGACCGCTCTCTACCATACAACTTGCCCTGCACCCACTATGCTGTCCTGCTGCATCAAAGTGCAATGAAAGATTATATCTCATCATCAATGTAGAAGGAAGATTCAAATCCCAATCCAGTCGGCTTCCATACACAATATGGAAAGGGAGGAGCTATCCTGTTCTTCATCTCTTTATTTTCTCATTAGACCCATGAGAAATGGAAGTGGGGCATGATGTTTATATTTCCAGAGGGTTGAGATACTGAGACCTTTTCCCTTGCCTAGTGTGGACTGAATGGCAACATGAGAATTTTTTTTAAAAAAGTTTCACAACTGTGACTATCATTAGATTCTCACAAGTTTTAATTAAAATTGGTTAATTTTACATCCTTTACCTCCTTCTTTTCCCTTGCTACTTCAGTGCAGCTCTAATTAACTTCTCCAAAGCACTGCACTCATTTACAGTAGCTGTTCATGGTTCTGGTAGTTCTAGTCTTTCAACAGAGTATTACTGTAATCATTAACTCTATATTTATACCTCACCTTATTCCCAAAACTCAAGGCAGAATGTAACATTTACAGAGCAGAAAATTTTGCTCAGCTACGAACAAAGAACACTGAATAATAGTGGCTATGTTATAGAAGCAAGCAAGGATGAATCTCTAATTCATGCAGTTCCAGGAAACGTAGCAGTAAGCTTAGGTCAAAATGAAAATCTCAATCAGAAAAAAACAACACTGCATTTGATATGTTGATCTGGTGGGGGCTGTGGGCTACCACTGGCCAAAATCACAACTATAAGATCAAGTGCAGCTCTTTGGAGTGGCAGTACCAGAGACAAACTCACTTTCTTCTGAGAACACATCCTCAGCAGATGCTGAGGCACAGCAGTGGCTCACTGGGACCCATTCTCTCCTGTATCCTCTGACTCACCTTCCTCCATGCCAGGGTGGGCACAATGTAGTCCACTAAACACCATTGGACTACACCTCCCATCATACTTCAACACTGGCAAAGGCCAGTGGTAGCAACAAGCCAAGGACAACTGGAAAACTACATGCTGCCCATCTCTATTCTGCACCAGAAACAAAAAGAAACGTTTCCTTCTCATGTTGTCAGCTGGGTGTTATTTCAGGATGTAGCTCTGTGAAATGTTTCCACTCTTCCAAAATACAGGCAATAGAAGGAATGCTACCAAGAAGGGAAAGCAACATATGGTGGGGCTGAGATTCTGCTACCTTCCCAGGCCTCATAATGCCCCCAGTATATCCATCCCCAACTTTGCAGACACCCTGTAGATTATCTTGGACTACAACTCCCATCTTCTTATCCAGCATGTTAGGTCTTACAATTCAACACAGCAGGGGTAGCAGACTGGAGCAGGCCATTTTAGTGCACTGCAACATACGCTAGCAAGAATATGCTCAGCAAAGTCAGTTGAGACTGCCTGCGTTAGATTGGCACTTCTGAAGGCAAGCCTCCATCTGCACTCTCAGTACACCAGATCCACTGGGATGTGGCCTTAGTTACAGAAAGGGAGGCTCAAAACATTCTTGTTTACCTTCCTCAGGAGGTTCTCTCTGTCAAAAGATCACAAATCCCTGGTCTTAGCCCCAATTTACTATCACCAATGATGGGAAAAACTTCCAGGTCAACAACCTCCCATTTCTATAAACAAGCTGTTTACATTAATTAGCTAATTTTCTCAATGAGTAGATACAACACTATTGCACTGCAGCTGAAACAAGCATAGTGTTGTGGTTTAAATGCTAGACAAGGACTGTGGAGACCAGGGTTTGAAGCCCTGTTCAACCCATGGAAACCCACTGGGTGACTTTGGGCAAGTCACACTCTCTCAGCCTCAGAGGAAGGTAAAGGCAATCCCCTATGAACAAATCTGGCCAAGAAAATCCATGATAGGTTCACTGTAGGATCACCATAAGTTGGAAAGGACTTGAAGGCACACACCAAAAATGAACACCTGGAGCAGAGGGAAATACCAACTCTAACCCAACCTGGCTTTTGTTGGACCTGTAAAGCAAGGAACAGACAACCATGGCCCTCTGGATGCTGCTGGACTCCAACTCCAAACACAATTAACAGTGAGGAATCATGGTAACTGGAGTTTTACTACTGGCAGGTCACAATCTCCAATCTCCGCTTTAGGATCTACTACAGCATTCTAATAGGATACATGATTTATAAGGCACACAAGAGATCAACTTCTGTAGGACAACCAGACGAGAAAGGAGCAGAGACAGACCCTGAGACATCTAGTACAAACATTCCCAATGTGATGCCTTCCAGATATCATGGAAACCCACTGGGTGACCTCAGGAAAATCACTCCCTGTCTCTGAAGACAGCAATGGCTAATTTTCTCTGAACAAGTCTTTCCAAGTTCAACCTTGGATTGCCTTAAGCTGAATATGACTTAAATGCACAAATCACACACATTTCAGGGGAAACTAAAACTCTCACCATCCCCAACAAGCACAGCAGTGTAGAGTGACGCCATTTTCATTTGAAGAAAGTGGAAAGAAGTATACAGTCATGACCCTTCTAGCAGAGTGAGGGAGATAAAATTAATTTAACTGAAGGCCCTATATTGATCGCTTCTAATGTCCTATCAAACACCCCATCACACCCCAAACACAGGGAGAGGGCTACCAATAAATAATAATGCTTTGATAGCCCAAATTGTAAGAATCTTGGCATCACGATATTCTTAAAAGAGTCTGAGAAGCAATTTCCTCCACTTTCTGAACTACTAGGAACAAGTGCTTGGAACTAATTGCCGATGGATTTGTTTATTAATATACAGATATCTGTTTGCACTGGAAAGTTTCATCATACTTGACGCTAGCATATTATGTTTGAGTAACAAACGTGTATAATTTGGTGTTGTGTTTTGCTGACCAATACTGTCAATCCCGCAATGAATTTGAAATATGATGCTGTTGTTATTGAAATAATAGTAAAAGGTTTCAGAGATGAGAAAGTGTTATTTGAATGGCTGTATCACATTTCAAAATGAATTGGTAAGATTATTTACTGTAAAGATGTTTTGATAGATGTATTGCTGCAAACCACATTGGACACAGCAGTGTGGAAAAGCAACACATAAACATCAAATTGGGTGGATGCCTTAAGATTTAACTGTCAGGATGTGCCAAAATTAGTACAGTAACCCTTTTCAGTGCCTTATACTTCTGTTTCATAAAACTATGACAATAAAAAGGAAATGTATAGTTTTGAGGTCTGAAACTATTACAGACATTCCAACAAAAATAACTTCAAAGTATATCTCTTGACTTATTTGAAAAGAGTGTACTCTACTAATTGCTTCCACACCAAACGAAGCTTTGAGTTATATTGGACTACTGAAAGAAATTTTTAAGACACAGGACATCAGCACCTTTTCTAATGTTTTCTGGGAAATTTTCCTATTCAAAGTATGTCAGAAGACTCACATGTCCAAGGATCCATACAAGGCAGGAAGGGTGAAGGGGGAGAAGAAAAAAATCTATGCTAGTTTTCCTCAACCTGGAGCCCTTCAGATGTGTTTGATTACAATTCCCATAATTCCACAGCCAACAGCTGAAGTCAAAACATTAGACATTAAAATATTAGAATTCATTAAAAGACTACAGTCATCCCTCCACATTTGCTAGGTTTAGGGACACAGGAGCCACCGTGAAAGTGGAAAAACCATGAATAACTCTAGGCCCTTCCAAACCATATTTAACATACAAAAAGAGTATGATCACCATATTCAACCCACCATGGATTCCTTTGAGGCATCAGGACTGCTACTCAAGGCAGAAGTGGGGGGGTTGGTGGGGCTTACCGCCATTTCACTGCTGCCCCACACCATTTTTATAGGGACTTACAAACCTCGTTCTCAGTTTCTCAGTCTCACAAGGTTTGCAGTCCCTATTAAAAATGGCATAGGAAGGCAGCAGAAGTGACAGCAAATAATCTGTGAATAATCAAATCCGCAAAAGTGAAACTTGCAAATGTGGAGGGCTGACTGTATATACAAACTTTGAAAACAGCTCCCCGCAGTGTTAAAAGCCCAACCCTGCTCAGTATGTAAAAGCTGACAATGTAAAAATGTTTTGACTTGCTAACAGAAGCATACCAAGGATGGGGCCATCCTGGCCTCCCAAGGGAGGGAGTTCCAAAGTCTGGCAACAGCCACTGAGGATGCCCTCTCCTTTGTTCCCACTAAACGAGCCTGAGAATATAGTGAGACAAAGGGCCTTTCCACCCTACATTGTTATAGTGCTATTATTCCACTTTCAACATCCTGTAGAGTTCTGGAGTTTGTAGTTTACTGAGGCCAAAGAGCTCTGGCTGAGAATTCTAAATGTCCCTCCCTAAACTGCAAACCCCAAGATTCCAGAGAATGTTGAAAGTGGAACAATAGCGCTGTAACAGTGTAGTGCAGAGAGGCCAAAAGAAAAGGGCCTCTCCAGATGATCTCAGAGCTCCAGTGGGCTCAAAAAGGTCTTAATTCAAAGGCCTAAATACAACTTCGAGTCCCAACTAGAGGAGACCCATTCAATCAACTGATGAAGCGTAAATCAACACATACAAAAATCCCACTGATTCAATGGGTCAGATCTATTTGGAATTAACAAATGGATGCAGGGTGTAAAAAAATTTAATATCAAATTGGTATTGCTTTTTCCTAGCCTCTTTTCACTTTTCTTCACTTTCTTTGTACTTTCAGAACAAGGAAATCAGTACGTGTGGGAACTATAACTCTTAAGTTGTTCAATATATAACCTTCAAGATGCGAAAGTCAACATTTTTTAGTGATCTATAGGGTGGGTGGAAGCAGGAGAAAAGACAGAACCACCTTACTGATATCATCAAGTATTTAACTGAAAAGCAGACATTTTTCTGCTGTAAAAAAAATCTAAAAACTTTTCAACAACCAATAACAGCAGACACATCCTGGAAACATTCCCACTGTAACTGGTAGCCAACATACTGAAGTTGATTACTTTGCAAGTGAATCAAAAGCTATCTGATAATCTACCAAAGCCTGGCATAAGAACTAAGACTTCTGAACAAGTCTTAGTTCAAGCCGCTTCTTCCCTTTTCAAAACATCAGTGCTTGAAATCACAACACAGCTAAGGGAATATTTCCTCCTGTTCTCCTCCACTCATTTCTATTTGCCCTAGCATGAGTACCAAACAGTGTGTCAACCAGAATTCTTGACCACTGGCCAATGCTTTCTGGGATTTTGGGAATGGAAGTCCAAATAACATCTGGGGAACTGGGATTGAGTACTAAAGCTTGAGTGTGAGCAGCTCAACTCTGCATACATACTCAGTTTGTTTTGACAGGGTATTCCAAAAGTGCCTCTTCTTCCTCAATCAATGCACAGACCATGAGCCTGATGGTGTGGATCTGGTTCTTCAAAGCTTGGCTGAGAATTCCCACAGTCCAGAACCTAAGGTTTCATAATCATTAATTTAAAACAGCCAATTGTACAGATCTGGATTAAGAGTAAAAAAATCTGCGCAATATATAAACATTGGTAATAGACCAATGTTACGGACCCAAAAGTGGAAAGATGTACACACTCCTCTCTGCCAAATGCTCCTCCTCCTGGCAACTGTTCAATTCTTGCTGACTTCTAATATCAGCATTCACACATGGGTGTGTTGATAAACATTATTCATCCTGATGGAGAAAAACAGTGGGATAAATGCAAAATAATGGTTTAAATTTAGGGATGAACTAAACCTGGTGACTTCCAGAAGTTCTAGCCTTTTACTTCTGTAATCCTTGACCATTGGTTGGGAGTAACTGGACCTATAATTAAACACATCCAGGAGGCAGAAGGTGACTTTGTTGTTGTTGTGGGCCTTCAAGTCATTTCTGACTTATGGCAAGTTTAAAGCAAATCTATCACAGGATTTCCTGGGGCTGAGAGTGTGTGACGATCACTCAGTGAGTTCCCATGGCTGAACAGGGACTTGAATCTTGGGGCCTTTCTGCACTACACTGTTATAGTGCTACTATTCCACCTTCAACATCCATGGAATCCTGATGTTTGCAGTTTTAGGAGGGGCATTTAGAATTCTCAGCCAAAGAGCTCTTTGGCCTCAGGAAACTACAAACCCCAGAATTCCACAGGATGTTGAAAGTGGAATCATAGCACTATATCAGTGTAGTGTGGAAAAGCCCCTGGTCTCCAGGGTCGTAGTCCAGTGCTCAAAATACTACACCACACGCTAGCTCTCAAGGGTGGCTTACTGAGTTTAAACAAAAGTAAGCAATTTGGTAATGTTACGGTGTATGGCATCATCTCTCTCACCAACTCACATAAACACCACCTCAACATGCTTTTTTAAGTTGTGCAGGGCAATCAGAAACAGAAGCAGTTCACTTTTTCTTTTCTTCACCCTTATCCCTAAGCCTTTTAAATCTGTTTTAGCCTCTTTAAGCTGTTTTAGTCTACTTTTTATCCATCACTTCCATGCTTTATGCTGCATCATGTTTTACTGTCATGGCTATTGAAATTTTAGCTTGTTCTTATTTTATGTTGAGTAAGCCACTCAGAGAACTGTCATTTTTTAACAGAGTGCGTGTATATGTCTTCAAGTTGTCCACTGACTCATGGCAACTCCATGAATTTCATAGAGGTTTCTTAGGCAAGGAACACTCAGAGATGGTTTTGCCAGCTCCTTCCTCTGAAATATAGCCCACAGCACTTAGTCTTTGTTGGTGGTCTCCCATCTATGTCCTAACCAGGGCTGACCCTGCTTAGTTTCCAAGATCAGATGGGATCTGCTTCCTTTAGGGTATTTAACAGGATAAACTATAAACTATTTATAAAAAGAAACCTGAAGGTGTGTTGTGCTTTTTTTAAAAAAAAAATCAGAAACATGTGCATATAAACAAAAGCAATGGGAAGTTTCTATGGCAGAGTATCTGGTTGCATATAGTCACATGACACAGCAGAAGAGAAGCGACACAGGGCACTCGGGCCTAGTTGTCACCGAGCCTGTAATCCCCTCAGATCAACACTTGTTAAGATTGTAGATGTGACAGTGCCGCAAAGAATACCGAGAGCCAACCTATCACAAACAAAAAGTGTTAAAAGCGACATGCAGCTATGATTCAGTGTTCACACTGAGTTTCAGAGAGGAAAAGGCTTTGCTTGGATGTCGAAAGCTATGCGCTTTCCAGAGGCCATTCATTAGTGGTGGGGAGGGTCTGTTTCCATATCCAGGGTTGATAATTCAAAACCATGATAGTGCAAAGCATGTATCTGTTGCAACTTGGCACCCAGCACATCTGTGAAAGTGACCTACAAATTATGGTAATTACATGCAGCTAATATATGCAAGTTGCTCTAACCCTCTGGCTTCAGATACATCTCCAAAGAAGCCCAGCCCTTCCTGAATGCGTGACACAAATTACTAAGCATACAAATCCCCTCTTCCCCAAGGCTGCCCAGCATGGGATAGGAAAGAACAGTCAGAATGCAATGCCAACTGGGAAAGAAATGCCAGCTGGGAAAGTTCAGTAAAACATGGCATATAAATCCAGAAGAAGATGAACTTGAAGGTCTTCCTGAAGAGCTAAGCATCAAACCTTGTACATCAACTCCTAACTAACACAGCAGGGCAATCAAGGAAGAAAAGAAAAGCTTCCAGGAACTTTAGAAGAAATCTGTGGTTCTAAAGGATATTCAAAGAATTTAAGGGGTAGGTATCCCACTGGACTCCAAAGCCATACTGGAAGAGACAGAGCATCAATTGTTTTAGTCAAACTGCCCAAAGAGTGCAAACATTCTTCTCAATGGCAGCCGTAAAGGGAAACAGCTTCCAGTTAATGTTTGCTTAACTACTGCTCACAACAATTGTTAGCCATTTCTCATTGAACAAGCAGGCTTCTATTACTCTCTGGAAAAAAAAATTAACGTGCACTAAAGCTTCTGAATCATCTACCATTATAAATAAAAATTTACATGGATAGTAGTCAATTTTTCTAAAGAAAATGAGTAGCACTTCATAATCATGAAAGCCTTAACTTGCCTCTACAAAAGGACACCCTTCCAATCACATCATACAGAATTTTCTATTTTTAAAAAAATAGAAATCTACTGATTACATATAAATCAAAATTGTGATTTTGATTTATGGCCCTGCCTAGCCATGACATTATTTCAGAAAACCAGCATTCAGAAAACAAAGAAATATACTGTACAAAAGGAAGTGCTCAGGATACTAGAAAGATAGAACTTAAAATTAATTACTTCATGAAAAAACACACCTCTGAACTCAGTACTGACATAAACACTAAATCCCTAGGGGGTAGGGCGTTATGCTTTTTAAAAGGCTGCCTCCACGCCCTTCTGATAGGAAGAGAATATGAATAATGACTGGAAAAGCAAACCACACTGGAATGTGGCATTTTGTCTGCATGTTTCCTACCCAGCCAATTAAAAGGGGGGGGGGGAGACATTTTCAACAGTTAGGGGAATCCCACTTCTTGTTTCACTTGAGCAAAGTGTATTTTCATTACCATCCCTACTATCCCCTGGGTCAGAGGAAAAAACAAGTCTCTCACAAACTGAGTTACTGTTTAAATCCAAGGCTATATACAGCCAAACTCTCCTGGACCCTTGAATATAAGCACCCCCTTTCCCTATGTTCTCAACACAGTTATCCAGAATCACTACCACCTCTGCTCAATATCATTAACATTGATAATGTTCACTTACATAGGCAGAGTAAGACCATTTCCGCACTAGCCTGTTATAGTGCTATTATTCCACTTTCAACATCCTATGGAATCCTGGGGTTTGCGGTTTAGGGAAGGGCCTCAAAGGTCCCTCCCTAAACTGCAAACCCCCAGATTCCATAAGATGTTGACAATGGAATAATAACACTACGACAGGCTAGTGCAGAAACGGCCTAAGCTTGTGTTTGTGTATAGATAGCACTCCCCCCTCTTTTTTCCCCCTTCATGCAACTTACAGCAGGAATACTTGAAAGCTTTCAGGTGACACTTGCCTTTACATCTAAGGAACCTCTAGTGTCCAAGAGCATAGTTCAGAGCAGAGAGCCACTTACTCCAGCATCCTGTTTTTTACAGCTGAATATGCCTGAAAATCAGTGGCATACTACCTCTGCATATGCAACTGTCCTTATAATGATGTACTAGTACCAAAGCCCAATAAACTGGCCTTCTGAGAAACAGGGACAGGACACAGGCTCCTTCTACTTGTAGTGGGCTATAGAAGGATCTTTGGGCTGAGAGTGGCTAGCCCTCCAGATGTTCTGGACTGCAGTTCCTACAATCCCTTATGACTGACCATGCAAGATGGGGCTGAAGAGAGCTTTAAGCCAAAACAGCTGGATGGCCATATGTTCCCTAGGCCTGGTCTATGTTTCCAATATAACCTTGCAGAGATTAATCCAAAACAAAAACCATTAATACAGACAACAATATGAATGTAACAAAGAGACGATGGAAAGACAAGCAAGCCCATCATTTTAGACACACTTTAAGAACACAGGTCTACAAACTCATAAAACAATGTGATTGCAAGACATCAAGTGGTGACAGCCTCCACCCATGAAGTGAGCTTTAATATCTGACTTTAAAAGAATCCCATCCCACAAACGAAAAAAGAACAACCAAACCCAGTAGTGACTCACATTCCCAGAAAGTCTAAGAAAGCAGTGAAGGGAAATGTTTCTGAGGAAGTTGTACACTGGAAGTGAATGCGAATGCATACCTGCTCTAAACGCACCATGGTAGCTGACATGGCAGCTCCTGCCCTCACTAGTCATCAAAAGTCTCCGTCCCACATGTACTTACTTGGCAGTGAGCAACCCCCTGAGTTTAATGGTGCTTCTATCTGAGTAAACACACCTTGCGTTGGGTTCTCAGCCAACCTTTGATATTTAGCTTGAAGAGGAAGGGAAGCAAGAGGTTCTTCTTTCACCCAACCAAAACTGTGTATTGAGAAGGTAGGTAATCATCTTTTAACCACACTCTATCCACCCCAGTATGAAAACACTAAGTTACCTGGAAGTGGGAGCTACTAAGGTTAAGAGGGGACATGATAGCCATGTTTAAATATTTGAAGGGATGCCACGTAGAGGAGGGAGAGGGCTTGTTTTCTGCTGCTCCAGAGACCAGGACAAGGGGAAATGGATTCAAGCTGCAGGAAAGGAGATTCCACCTGAACCTCAGGAAGAACTTCCTGACAATCGGGGCTGTCCGGCAGTGGAATCTGCTGCCTCGGAGTGTAGCGGAGTCTCCTTCCTTGGAGGTTTTTAAGCAGAGGCTGGATGGCCATCTGTCAGGAGTGCTTTGAGGGTGTTCCTGCATGGCAGGGGGTTGGACTGGATGGCCCCTGGGGTCTCTTCCAACTCTACATTTCTATGATTCTACGATTCCCACCCTCCACACACACATCAAGTCATATTTCAAAAGCCTGCTTGCCATCACACACACACTTACTTGAGCGAAAATCCCTCCAGATTTAGTGCCCCTTCCTTACGAGCCAAGATCCACACAACTGGGCTTGGAACAAACCTGCTTGCCATCCTACACACACACTTCCTTGGGAGGAAGTTCCTCTGAATTTAGCGCCCCCTCCTCACGAGCCAAGATCCACACAAACCGGGCTCAAAGAAACCTTTTCAAAGCGCGGTGCCGCGGGCCCAACCTGTGGTCCAGCAGAGGCTGCCTCTGCCAGCGAGGGCTGCTGGGAGCTGCAGTTCCACAACATCACTGCTGAGCTTCCCTGAAAAGGGGAAACGGAAACCTCCCCAATCCGACACCCTCAGAGAGGGAAGCCTGCCTGGGCATCCCGTCGAAACTCACCTTCTGAGAAATGGGAGAGGAAACCAGGACCTTCTGTGGTGATTTTTGAGGGGGGGAGAGAGGGGGAGGGGGAGAGAGGGGGAGGGGGAGGGGAGAGAGGGGGAGGGGAGGGGAGAGAGGGGGAGGGGGGAGGGGCTGGCTTTCCACTGGGGGAGAATAGGACAAGGTTCTCCCAATCCCTTTTTTATTATCCCCCTTTGCGAGGGCAAATGGGGTCCCTCATAACTCGCCCCCCTCTACGTTTCCCACTGAGAGGGAAACGACTCTCGACCCCTCCCGCCAAGCCAAAAGCCTCCCTCCTTCCCCTTCCCCCCCTCCGCCTCCCAGCTGAGGGCAGCCCAAAGGGGGAAGGAGACTCCACAGAAGACCAGGGGAAGGCGAAGGAGGGCGGCGGCTGTCCCGGGGGCGGCGAGGCGGCCCCGGAGAACGGCCGGCCGTGTGAGGGGAACGACGGAGGAGAAGACACGGGAGCCTCCGCCGCCCAACCCCGAAAGGGACGGGAAGAGAGACGGTCCAATTCACTCACCCCTCCGCACAAGCCTCCTCACGGCGACCAGGACTCCCACTCGAGCTCAGCCTCTCTGCATCACTTCCGGGGGGTGTTGCCCGGGTGGAGAGTCAGCTGGAAGCGCGATGACGTTGGACGCCGCCGACGCCCTAGCGCGCGTGCCGACGCCGCACGCAACGTAAGGGCAGCAGGGCGTCCTGTCACTCCCCCTACGCCCGTTTTCTCCTTATACCTTCTAGCCGTTGAGGTGAGTGAGGGAGAAGGTTTCTGTCCGCTTGAGGTGGCCAAGTGATACCGAGGAGGAGAGCGTAATGTGGATAAGGTAGGACGTTTACTTAGGAATGGTTTGGGCGGCTGAGGGGGGAGGGGCGTGCCACGGAGGCAACGTGAAGGGTTTTAGAGGCTGGTGGCTGCGTTGGTCATCTCCCCCCCGTCGCATATTGGTACAGTCCAGACAGGCACCTGAGTTTCTCTTGCCATCGAAGGCAGGGGGTGCTAAAGCTTGGTAGGGGTGTCAAAATGGCGGAGGGAAGGTTGCTCTGGATGTGAAGGGTAGGTGAGGGTGAAAAGGGGAGAGGAGGGAATTTCAGCAGGGGCTGTTAGTTACACCTGAGGAAATTCAGCCTTCTGTGCGACCGTTAAAAGGTGGGGAGGCCTCTCCAGTTTTCAGTGTGGCAGCCCTGGGAGAACTTGGGGTCCCTTGGCCATAAAATCTATGGAATAATAGTTGGAAGGGACCCCAAGGGTCATGGAGTCCAACCCCCTGCGTGGCTGCGTTGGCCATTTGGCCATTTGCTGGGGGTGCTTTGAGTATGTGTTTCCGCATGGCAGGGGGTTGGACTCCATGACCCTTGGGGTCCCTTCCAACTGGCCCTTCGTGGAGCTCTTTTCCATCCTGGAGCCCTGGTGGCACATTGGTTAAATGCCGGTACTGCAGCCACAAGGTTGCGAATTCGATCCTGCCGGGCTCCAGGTTGACTTCGCCTTCTCTCCTTCTGCAGGTTGGTAAATTGAGTACCCAGCTTGTTGGGGGCAATTAGCTAACAATTGTAAACTGCTTAGAGAGCACTTAGCTGATAAGTGGCATAGAAATACACAAGCTATTGCTATCCTTCCCTTCTCTTTCCACTACAATATCAATGCATTATCCAAGGACTGGAGAATTTCAGACTTTCCATGTCTTTTGAGCATAGGTTCTCTGGGGAAATAAGAGATGGCTCTGGTGCTTTGCATGGTTGTGTAGAAGAGGATATTTTGGGAGGTGATGGAAACCAGATGCTGAAATCCCCTCTTCTACACCACCATTAAAGAGACAGGAGACCTTTCCTTAGTCCACCTCGCAGCCATGTTTGGATTACGTGTTCCACGCTCCTTTACCATGCTGTCTGAGGTTGGTCATAACTGAGGTCCGTAATATCTGGAGGGCCCAAGGTTCCCCCCTCCTGTATTGTCCTCTGCATAAGGCTGCCACATCAGCTGGAGACTTGGTGGTGGAACCTTTGGGAAGTGGAAGGCTGAGGCCTCAGGCCTGGCTGTGCTTGGAGATGGAGTTTGTTAGTGAAGGGCCTTTCCGCACTACACTGTTATAGGACTATTATTCCACTTTCAACATCCTGTGGAATTCTGGGGTTTGTAGTTTCCTGAGGCACAAGATCTCTCTGGCTGGGAATTCTAAATGCCCCTCCTTAAACTGCAAACATCAGGATTCCATAGGAAGTTGAAAGTGGAATAATAGCGCTGTAACAGTGTGGTGTGGACATGCCCTAAGGCGTGGGTCCTCTCTTTCAGTGTGGATAAAATGAGGAGCCTAATAGAGAGCAGAGAGTCAGCACAGTGTAGTGGTTTGTGCATTGAACTACAACCCCGGAGACTGAGGTTTGATTCAGCTGTAGAAACCCACCGGGTGATCTTGGGCGTGCCACACACTCTCAGCACCAGAAAACGCTGTGATAGGTTTGCTTTAGAGTTGCCATAAGTCAGAAACTACTTGAAGGCACACAGCAACAACTGTGAGTCAAGGCATTGGTCTATCTAACCATTACTGTCCTCCTGAGCAGCTGTGGTTCTGTGGTGTGGTTCAAATGTTGAACCGGGTGATCTTGGACCACTCACAATCTTTCATCCTGACCTCCATCACTTGGTTGTTGTGAGGATGAAGGGGAAGAGCCTCATCTGCCATCTTGAGCTCGTTGGAATGTAGATGGAGGTAATAAATAAAGCTGCTTTTTGAAAACTTTGTAATAAGATGTTGAGAGTTAAATCTGAGATCTTCTGCATGCAAATCACTTTCTATGAAATTCTCTCCTGGTTTTTGTAGCTTTTTTGTCATAAGCATTTTGAATGCCATTGCCAGACAAGTAGTCTACACTGAAATCAAATCAGTGTGAAAAGGCTAATATTACTACTCTTTTTTCCTTAGTTGGACTTCTGTGTGGGGAAGGGCTGCAAGATTATAGCAGCTGGAAAAGTGCAGCTTTCGCAATGTGGAGCTGCAAGGATAGGGGATTTGCCTGGTAAATTTCTGCATGCTGTTAAAATGCAGGGGGGAGGTGAGGATGTAGTGTTGGTGCCCTCATGTCCAGGATCCCACCCATATTGGATCCCACCCATCCTCAGTGGTGTAAGATTAACGTGTATCTTGATGAACAGATGAAACCGTAGTAAATCGAAAAGGATTCCATTGGCACTTTCTTTGACAGGGAGACAGGTTTGATGTTTAGAGAGAGTCTCGCTGTATTTTCAAGTGGAGAATCAAATTGGCTTTACTTTTATGTCCTTTCTTGTTCCTGGGTAGTCCAAGGCTATTGAGCATGTGACCTGATCAGCCTGATTTAATAGACTTGAGATCTCAGATTTAAGGTCCGTTGGAGGGGTCCTTCTTTGCTATGGCACTCCAATTGAACACTCTCCCCTTGGAAGGCCAGTTGGCACCAACATTGCCACTGTTGAGATGCTAAGTAAAAACACAGTTGATTTTAATGAAAATCCTCCCATGCACATGCCTTCAGTTCATTTTAAACTGTTTTGAACAATTATAACTCTTTTAATATGTCTTTTAATTTGAAAACTGTTAAGTTTTTAGCTTATTTTTATTATTTATTTATTTTAAATTTGTTAAATTGGTTTTCTTGTATGCCACCCTAAGTTCTTCAAATAGAGGATGGGATATAAATATTTCAATAAATAATAAACAAAAATGGTTTTCCCAAACCATCAGAATGCAGTGGACAGACAACATGATTCTAACACTAGCATTCCCAACACACACTAGCATTCCCAAAACAAACAAACACACTTTGCTTCCTACATGTTTGTTTTTTTAAAAAAAATCTTTGCCTGATGAAGAATTTTGAAAACTTTTACAGAGACGTTCATGCTTTTTCGACTGACCTAATAGAACTATTATCACAATATGAACTTTGGAATTTGCCTTAATGGTCAACAGCACCATCGCCCCTGTCTTTTCTAAACTATATGTTTGTAACCAAATATGTAGAAGACAGCAGTGGGTTGCACCGAAAATGCCCCCTTGGCCAAAAAAGAAAGGGTTCTTTCCCTTTACAGAAGAATTTGAGCTTCAGCAAAAGCTCCCACTAGAGAAGGGGAGCAATTATTGCTGAATGGACTCAGTTAATCTGAGTCGCACCCGAAGGAACTAGATGTATTTGTAAAACATCATAGAATCATAGCATTGGAGGAGACCACAAGAGCTATCCAGTCCAGTCCCCTGCCATGCAGGAATGCACAGCAAAAGCACTTCAGAGAGATGCCCGTCCAATATCTGTTCAAAGGCCTCCAAAGACAAAAAGACTCCAGTCCCACCTACAAGGCAGTGCATTTCACTCCTGAACATCTTTTGCAGTAAAAAAGTTCTTCCTAAGGTTTAAGTAGATTTTTTTTAAAAAAATTTGAATTTTCATATTTTAGTCTCTGGAGCAGCAAGAGAAAGGTTCACTCCGTCTTCTATACGTCATCCCTTCATTGTCATCTCATATCATCCCAAAGGTTGGGAAAGAATTACTGCACTTCCTTTAGAGTTAGATCCAGTGTTATATTTTTGGCCCATCCATACTAGACCACTGTGTACATTTGTGTTCAATTAATTCTGGCAATTCTGTAGTTCTCTCTGCACACCATGCCCTCAGTGCCCCATGCTGGAGATGGCTAAAATCTCCTAGAGGTGCCCTTCAGGTGGTGGAGAGGAACTTTGCTATGTGGCCTGATATGACCTCCCCATTCTGTGGGTGGATAGCTATTGGCAGTGGCTCTTCCATGACAGTAGCAAATGCAAGGCCCAGAAGCAGGCACTTTGGCCTCCTGCAATTAAGCCAATTGTACTAATCAGTTGCAGTATTTATTGCTACAGTTGTCTGGCTAAAATAATCTTGCCACATTTCTGTTGTTCCAAACTAATTTCTGGCAATTCCCAGCTGCAACATTTCATTCCGAGTCTCAAGTGGGTTTCTTTTTCATTCTGAGACATCTTAGAGAAATGTTCATTTTTCTTTTCTTCCATTTTTTAATTTAAAAAAGTAGAGTTATAGTGCTATAGTTCATGAGTAAAATAGCATAATTGCACTGTATCTCCATGATTTCAAATAAAATTCAGAGAGGAGAAAATTTACTCTTCAAACTATATGGTCTCCGCAGGTAACCATGGCCTGTTTTAAAATATTTATTTAATTTATTTATTTATTTATATATATATTATATGGGAAGAACTCTAGTGCAGATCCAAGAAATCTCTACAAAACAACCTGTAAAAAAACAGAACAAGTAGACATAGGCAATAGTCTTTTTGGAGGAGACAGAACCTGGAAAAAGCCAAGGCAGTATGTTGTGAGAACTCAGGCTTCTGGAATTTGGAAGACCCCTCTTTTCCCTTGAGGCCAAATCTAGACACACAACCCCCCCGCCCCCGCTACACGAAGCATGGGAGATTCCAGATCTTGGAAAAGTTAGTTACTTTGGTGGACTACATCTTTCAGAATCTCCCAGGCATGCTGTCTGGGGCATTCTGGTTGGTTTTATCTATTAAAAAACAAGCCTCTTTTCAAAGCTTTGATAAATTAGCTCTTGTTGTAAGAAAAAAGGAGGGCATTTTTAAAAAAAAAATGGGGGAGAGGATTTGGAAAAGTGAAATCGAATCCTGTCTCGTGCTATTCAACTTCAGAGCCAGTGGATAATGGGGTAGTTTTGTCCCTCCTTCCACCTTCCCATGTAATATGGTACTATTTTCTTTATCACCTTGGTCAAGAAGAAGAGATTTTATGTGTGTGTGTGTGTGTGTATTATCAGCGTTGGGTTGCATATTTTGAACTGCTTCATCATTCTGTATGTGAGGCCATGCACAATTTCTGTGAGTATATTTGATTTTTCTCAAAGAAAAAAACCCAAAAAGCTGCACAAGAAAACACCACTCATGCTGATTGTTATGAGGTGGACTGCAGTGCTGGCCAGATTATTTACAAGTCCTGATGCTTTGAAACAACCTTCTAAAATAAAGATAGGGATAGTGTGGTCTTCCAGAGGTTGTTTGGCTGCAGCCCTGGGATTCTTCACTATTGGCTGTGCTGGCTAAGGCTTCTGGGTATTGCCAACAACATCTGGAGGGCAGCATGATTCTCATCCCTGTCCCAAGTGGTGGGAGACTAGTACCGTCGTCTCGTAGCATTTAAAAAAGAATCAAGGAATATAAACGCTGGTCATCCAAAATAGACAATAGCGAGGAGTGAGGGGGGTTGCAGTCCAATATTTGGTGAGCCACATGCTCCTCCCTCATGTAGATGCCATAAACTTTGTACGAGGATAAAAGATGCCAGTGAGGATAAAAGTTTCCTTTCAAGATTGTGTCTCCAAATATGAGAGAGAATATTTGAGGGAAACAGGGCATGCATATACATGTGTGATCATTTTCCCTACCCTGCCAACATTCAGCTCTCCAGTGTACATTTTCCCCAACAGAGCAGATCTGAAACATGTTTGAAGGGATAAAATGAGCTTTCCTGTACAATAGCCTGAGTCAGTCATTTTTTGCTTCTTTAACAGGAATATCCAGCAAAGGGCAGGTGGACATACTTGCAAGATCATCTGCTAGAGTAGATCAGCCTTTTGCTGTCTTAGATTGTCAAATCTTAAGAACCTTAGGAATTGCCTTTCTTGGCTCAAACTGAGGGTTAGTGATCTAATACAGGGTGAGAATAGCATGGTCTTCTAGAGGTTGGTGAAATACAGCTCCCAGCATCCCTGACCATTATCTGTGCTGATAGGAACTGTGGGAATTGCAGCCCAATGAGATCCTGAGGATAGCATGATTTCCACCCCTGCTATAACACACAGCTAAATCACGGAATTTGTTATAGCCTAACGGAGTGATGACCACAACTTGGGTTGCTTCAGAAGAGAATAGAGAGACTCATAGAGAATAAGGCTTACCAACAGCTATCAACTATGATGTTTATACAGTACAGTATATTCTTTCCAGTATAAGAGGCAGTACATCTCTGACCACCTGTTACTGAGGAACATGAGCAGGAGAGTTCTGTTGGTTTCAAGACTTGTGCTTGTGGGCATTCCTAATCCCATGCCCTCCATCTGTCCTGATGTGGTAGGGACAGTCCCAGTGAGTCCTCTGGTATCCCACTTTTTCAGCTGATTTTAAAATGCCTCGGTTTCCTTTTCCTTCTCCCAGTTTTCCACTTTGTCCTCAGGTAACTAACTGCTTCAGATTGTGCTTAAAATGCAAAAGAAATTTACACTCAATTAACTCGGTGAAGAGCGGGGAGGAAAGGATGAAGGTTTGCCCTTCAAAGTTGGCTCAGGCAAGTTAGTGTGCTTCCTCACTAACTTTTGCTATCTTGATCACACTCAAAATGTTGTTTGGACACATGTATCCCAGTTTTCATCTGTAAAATTTGGAGGGGGGGTATAGCAATTCACTGTTCACAAGTATTAGGGCAGAGACAACATGGCCCTTCATATATTGTATGACTGCATTTCCCATAAGTCCTTGCCAATAGTGAGAGATACTGGGAGTTGCCGTCCCACATCTGGAAGGCCTCATCATTCCCCTCCCTTGCTACAGATTTGCATAGAAAGTGTTTATGCTTCGTCTGTCTGAAAACATAACAGCTCAGTGACAGCAGAGGACATTAAATTCCAACATTATGATGGAAGTCCATTTCATATGTCTGCATGTAATGTTTTGTTTAGGTGGGAGGCGCATAGCTCTCAGAGGGCTTTGCATGCTTTGCACACTGAAGGACCTTAGCTTCAGTCCCTGGCATCTCCGGGTAAGGTTTTTTGATGGCAGAACTGCAAACAGACCTCTGACAGACCTCAGCTTCTTCCAGGTTAAGAGCAAGACAGGGCTGGAGCCGACAGGCTAGTCTGGCATACAGTAGCTTTCCATTCTTTTAATTAGTTATTTCCTACAGTTATTTAGCTGGGGCATTTTATCCCATCCAGCAAACACAGTTCTTCCACCCTCGTTTTATGATACAACAACCCTGCAAGGTGTGATAGGATGAGTTAGGAACGACTGACTACTGTCCCATGTCGCAACCTGCATCTCCACTGCTTCTTAGTGAACTGCCAAGGGCTGTGGACCACTGATGTGATGAGCATGCCATTGCAACTTCTCATGGAAGACTTCCAGACTGGGTCTGCTGAGGCTGGCCATTAGTTCCTTCTCAGCAGGAAGTGGTATAAGACAACTTCCTGACTCCATGGAACTGTTCTTGAGCACCAGAGACTATCTGAATTCTGTCCTGCTGTTTGGTCCTGACTCCTGGTTGATTGTCTAGTGAGAACTGCTGCCTCCTCTTGACTCTGATCTGGCTTAGTTCAGATTGCTTCCCGTGGCCCAGTTATGACAGATGGAATGACTGTGACTGGTCTAATGTTACCTAGTGAGCTTCAGAGCTAAGTATGGGTTTGAAGTCAGATGCCCTCTGCCATCACCCAGTATCTTCAAGGTCACATTGTCTCGGAATGATGGGAATTGTGGCCCAACCTATCTAGAGCTTAAAAATGTTCCTCTTTAGACTACATCTCTCAGAATCCTCCTGCCAGTTTGCCTAGAGCCAGTGTTAGTGGGGGGGATTCACGCAGAAAAGTAACTTTTCCAAGTGCTGAACATATCTGGAGGGCACTGGATTGGAGAAGCGTGATCTGACTACTCAAGTGAGCTAGGAAATTCACAGCAATTCAAGAACAAGGCCAAGACTTTTTGATACTTACCTTCTACCAGGTCTACGTAACTTGCAACTGGCACCAGCCTGCCAAACTTCACCTAACAAGAGATCTGCTTTTTACACACTGGTTCTCCTGAAACCTGTTGTATTCCTGTTGGTCTTGTACGCTAGGGGCAAAAATCCTTCACTGTTTCATCCTTGCAGATGGAGACAAATCATGACTATAACCTTCTCCTTGCTGTAGGGTAAAGATGGGATATTCCTCTACAGTATTTTCCCTATATTCAAATATCTGGAATTACTGTAGGCAATTTATTCTGCATAGAAAAACTGTTTCCTGCTCAGAAAATAGGTGTTTTATGCAACCTCCCCCCCCGCTTGTTTTTCTGCACAGAATAATTCTGTTACAATACTTTGGGACATTAAAGTGCTAGAAGAAAACTGAGTAAGAGTTCCTCTTGTCTGTTATTAGTCTATTTTTCCACCAGGGAACAAATATTCTTTCCACTCCTAATATATACTTCAACAATTGTATTCAGACTCTTGTTCCTCTTTGTCCAAATTCAGGCCAGTTTCTCTAAAAAGGAACAAATGCACACATACCAACCAAAAGGGATAAGCTTATAATACCCTCCCACTCTCTGTGCACTGAAACCAGACTGAAGGTTGCTGAAGATGGGAAATAAATTTGGGGTGTTCAGGATGTGATGCTCGCAGCGATCTTACTGAACAGGCAGCAAATCCTTCCTCATCCCCGTTCTCTCAATGTCAGAGGAGCTGAGCACACAAGAGCTGTTGGTTTCCCTTCTAGGAATTCTCCAGACACTACCCCCCCCCGCATCTGCCTCAGTAGTCAATCTATTGACTTCCTTTGTTCATCCTACCCCAAGGATGAATTTGACCCAGTGACTTTTAGTTGCTACGGCTGGAGGCCTGGTGGCATAAACAATCCTCTGTCACCTTTTCCCAGCTGCAGAGCAATTGTGGGTTATCACTGCAGCTAAACGTTATAATTTAGTGCTGAAGACAGCAAAATGGGGATGCTGCAGGGTGTATGTGTGTGCATTTTGGAAAGGAACTGAAGAGTGATGTGAAACAGACCTTATGTATGAGGGTCAGCATGATATAAGCTTTAATGGCTAGGGAGTTACCCTGGGATCTGAGTTGTTCTCCTGTACCTTCAAGTTGTTTCCAACTTCCAGTGACCCTAAGGTGAACCCATCATGGGGGTTTCTGTGGCTGGGAATGTGTGATGCGCACAGGGTCAGCCAGTGGGTTTCCATGGCCGAGTGGGGAATCAAACCCTGGTTTCCAGAGTCATAGTCCAGTGCTAAAACCACAAATCTCCACTTGAAACTACTGAGTGATCTTGGATCAGCACTCCCTCTTTGCCTGACCTTACAGGCTTGTTGTGAAGATAGTATTAAGGAAGACTCTGTATGCCAGCTTGAGCACGTTGTAGGGAAAGGTAGAATATTAATATTGGAACCAAATAAATATTGGGCATATCCACACTGGACAGTTATGGCAATTTGATACCACACTAACTGCCATGGGTCTGTCCCATAGAATACTGGAACTTGTAGTTTGAGGAGGGACTTAGAATTCGTTAGTACACTCCCCTGAACTAGAAATCTCAGAGGATTCCAAAAACTCATCAAATTAAAAATCATAGGATTCCATGGCACAGAGCTTTGGAAATTAGAGTGTATCAAAATACCATAATTGTGTAGTGCAGACACCCATGTTCTTTGTCAAGCCTGCCAAAGTCATTCCTTCACTGATGAATTATGGCAGGCAAAGGCAACCCTAGATGTTTTGGACTGTAGGATTCTACATAGGATCCGAGAAGAATAGAGTTGGAAGAGACCACAGGGGCCATCCAGTCCAACCTCCTGCTATCTAGGAACACACATCAAAGTACTCCTGGAGTACTCTGTCTCTGACATTGGCCATGCAGGTTAGAGCTTGCAGAGACAGCAGTGGAAAACATCAGGAAGGCACCAGTTTGCGTCCTTCTGCTGGAATCTGCCCCTTCTCTGGCAGTTGACTGGGCAGAGAGGAAGAGGGATGGGAGATGGCAGAAACAGAGCAAGAGAAAACTGGTACAGGCACCAGTTCCACCCACCACGGTCTTGCAGAGCCTCAGTGGTTTCCCCATACAGAATGTGGCCCTCAACAAAGACAAAAAGTAGAGTTTTTCCATGTAGCCCAATGACCAACTGAGCTCCAAAGCAGAAAATGTGCTTCTGTGATGATATAGCCTGCTCATCAGAATAGCTGGCACAGTCACTGCACTGACAAATCAGCATAACTTGTCCAATCTTTGGGTCATCTTGAAAGAACACCCATTTTCCTCCTCCAGCCTCCCAAAGTCATCAACATCTAGTTAAACATTTGCCATCTGTTTCCCTTAAATGACAATTGATAGTCTTCTGCTCAGAAGAGTAAGAAAGAGAGCATTGTGTTCATTTTGGGGAGAACCACTGGTCTGAATTGACAGACTACAAGAAACAGAGTCCTTCATTCTCAAAAAAACATTGACATGGAAAGATCAGCAGCTCCAGACAACAGGAGGTCTTCTGTTCTAGGATGTAGGATGGATATGTGTGACTGTTTTGTATGTAGCTACCCTTTCTCCCCCCACCGTTGGACAGCTGGCTTGGATCCAGCACATCCTTTATGCAAGTGGAAAAGCACATCTGCTCCATTGTAGTGGGCTAGGAGCTCTCCAGTTTTTGGCAGTGCTTTTCTTCCCCACCACTTAAGTGTAGGTTTAGGAATTTTTAAAAGGGCAAGCCCTAGACATATCTACTCAGAATTAAGTCCTGCATTCATTTGGAAACCAAGTCGTGCTGTACTTAATCGCTGACTCTAGTTCATGAACAAAAACAACTGATTAAATCGAGATCTTCAGGGAATTCTATTGTTTATACATGCCACCCCATTGCAGGTATTATTCTTTCAGTTTCTTTATTCCTCAATCAGCTGTATATAAAGACTGTTATCTCCCTATACAAACCTGCCAGAGCTTTAAGATCTGCGAGGGAAGTCTTTCTCTTGGTCCTGCTACCATCCCAAGCTCACTTGGTGAGGACATGGGAGAGAGCCTTCTCAGTGGCTGCTCCCACCCTCCAGAATTTTCTTCCACAGGAGGCCAGGCTCTCCCTTTCCGTACTTTCCTTTCACCATAGAATCATAGAGTTGGAAGAGACCACAATGGCCATCAAGTCTAACCCCCTGCCACGCAAGAACAAACACTTGAAGCACCGCCAGCAAATGGCCATCCAGCCTCTGCTTAAAAAGTTCCAAAGAAGGTGACTCCGCCACACTCTGAGGTCTGAGGCAGCATATTCCGCTGACGAATGGCTCTGACTGTCAGGAAGTTCTTCCTGAGGTTTAAGTGAAATCTCTTTTTCTGTAGTTTGAATCCATTGCTCTGTGGCCTTGCTTGTCTTTAATGTATAAGCAGGGGAGCGAGCTATATCTATCTATCTATCTATCTATCTATCTATCTATCTATCTATCTATCTAAAGTTCTGTTTATTTTTAAAATTTCGTATGATTTAATAATTATTTTATGCTGTTTTATATGTTGATTTTAATAGTTTAAAATGTTGTTGTAATTGTTCTGGAAACCACCTTGGGTCCTGCTCTAGAAGAAAGGCAGCATATAAATACAATAAATAAATGTATTTGGAATGTTTATTCTTGTTCCATTTTCTAATATTACTTACCAAGTAATTTACCTTTTTCACTTGGAAATTATCTTCTCTGTGACCGACTGATTTGCTGTGCACACAGTTCTCCCATGCCCTTGCTGGCTGTATAGCTGTTTGCATGAAAAAGTTGGCCCTTAGAAATGGATAAGCCCAAGCTTCAAGCATGCTTGAATACAGTTTGAACAAGAAATGGGGAGGATTTTTCCCCACACTCCCATCCTTCCATTTGGTGCATGGAAAAGTAAATATTCTTGATGGCAGAATATATGAGTTGGCAGATAATAATGCTTTCCTGCCTCTTCTGGTTCTTTTCATGTTCAGCAAAAGAGCCAATAAAATATTTGAAAACTAATTAAGGCGTGTGTGAAAATGTCCCATCTGTTTGGAGGGCCTGTTTTTCTCTTGACTCAAATGTTTATGGATTATGTTCCCATTTCTCTAGATGACGCCAGTCTCCCGTCAAGAAGTTCTTGGCCTTTACCGCAAGATATTCCGCATAGCCAAAAAATGGCAGTCGGCATCTGGGCAGATGGAAGAGACCATAAAAGAAAAACAGTATATTATAAATGAAGCTAAAACATTATTCCAGAAGAATAAAAATGTGAGTACATCCTAGGCTTGTCTGTGTTGTTGAATAATTATGGCTTCACATCCAAACTTAGGTTCCACATTCAAATGCATCAGGAGAAGGGTTTTCTCCCAGCAGATGGGCACATGTTCCTTTATGCAGAAGTTGTTCTTTCTTTTTAGTCTTTCAGATGAGAAAGCATCATGTAGACCATGCTTTCTTTTCTTGTTCAGCATGTGATAAAACAGTTGAAGGGCCATGTAGCCAGAGTATAATCCTCTGTTTCAAGAGCTGTAATATGACAGTTCTGTAAGAAAGGAAAGGCTATGGACCTTGAAGCTCCACCATGAGCAGTCAGACAGTGGACTGACCAGGCAGGCAAGCACACCTCCTGTTGTCTGATTATTGTAGAGTTCTCCTCTGTGGTGAACTATCAAGTATTTCTATATAAATTATATACATTATTTCTAAACCTGCGTTGTTCATTTGTTTAATTTGCGGAACTTCCTTTCTTTGGTGACACTTAAGTGACCATCTTACAAACCAACAGTCTTTATATTTTTCAAGTCATAGTTTGCTACAAACAGACAATTATCAGTTTCAAGTTTTAATAATGCTCCGGCTTGAGTTTATTGAGAGCTAATTGAACAAATACGTGCAAATACAGGTATAGTTGTTGAGAATATCAGAGAGGTAGCATGTGTCTTCCTTGCAGAATATTATATTCCATATTAAATGGGTGGGGAAGGTAAGGCCTTACAGGCATTGTATGATTCTAGTCCCATCAGCCCCAACCAGCATGCCCAGTGGTCAGGAGAGATGGGAGTTATAGTTCACCAGTGGCTGGAGAGCCCTAGGTTTTTCACTTGGTTTGATCAGCAGATCATTTCTAACTGAAGACAAAGCTAGGGCAGCCCAAATGGTTACGTACAAAAAGACCTCAAATTACATAATGGCAGAACACAAAACTATTCTGAGCAAATTTCACAGTGTCTCTCTTGATGAACCAGGGGCTTGTTAGGAGGTTGAGGGGTGGGCTGCCTTCTTGTTTTGTCTGAATGGCATGTGCAAAATCAATCTGCTGTCTGCTCCAGAAAGAATTTGAGGGGGAGGGTTTATATTGAACAATATTCTTTAATTCCATTGATTTCAACAGCACCTTCACTTTCTGTGAAGCATACACTTTCTGTGAAGCATACCATGTAGTCTTGATCCAGATAGTCTGTGCCTTCACTGAATGCTAATCCAGGTCCCCTTGGTGAGCTGCAAGAAGAAAAACGTTTGTGTTTGTCGACTGAGTGTGACATCTTAAGAAGTGACTTGAATCTATTTAGCATAGTGTCAAAACGGTGTCAGTTTGGAGTCACCAGATGCTACAAAATTGCTGTCAGAGGTCTTTCTGTGTGATCACTACTTCCTTCTCATAAGGCACCAGCTTTGCATGCTGAAGATCCCAGATTCCATCTTTGGCATTTCCAGGCAGGACTAGGAAAGATCCATCTGAAACTCAGGAGTGCTGCTGATGTTTATTGTAGATCAGGGTGGGTAACTCTGGTGTTTTTGGACTATAACTTCTGTAATCCCTTACCATTGACTGTGCTGGCTAGAGCAGATGGAGCCCGCAGATCAAAAAGACCTGTGGTGGGGGCTGTAACAGGTACCCATTTCTGATGTTGACACTTCTAGAGAAAGCAATGGCCAGATTCAGTGTGGAGAAAGGCCACAGATTGGTGGGAATGTACATGCTCTGATAGCAAACATGCCACATTTGAACCATAGCATTTGTGTGTAGGGCTGGGAAAGACTCCTGAGACACAGTCAGTGAAGACAGATCAGATTTCCCCAATCTGGTACTCTCCAGATGTGTTGGACTAGTTTTCATCATGGCCACAGATGGGGGTTGTACCCCAATACATCTGGAGAATCCCTCCAAAAATGGCAATGTAAACGAACGGTTCTCAAGCTTTGGCCCTCCAGATGTTCTGGAGTTTCCAGAAGTCTGAGGCAGCATAGCCAATGTTAAAGATTCCAGGAGCAGAAGCTCAAACAATCTGGAGGAATAAAGCTTCAGAACCACTGATCAGGCCATATTAACCTAGGCAGACTAATGGTCTAACTAAAGCAGATTACCATGTCCTCCTACGCCCCACAGACAGAGGTGGGAAGGTGAAACAGGACCTTTCCCACTGTGGTACTGATGCTTTGGAATGCCCTCAGCTGTGGTGGTCCATCTGACCCCCCTGTTAATCCAGTAGCCAATTAAAACATGGTTGTTTCAGAGGGAAGGCCAATGGCCGATCTTTCCTCCTTATTGTGCATTCAAAGCTTTGGAAGGGTTCACTTTGGACCACAACTTCCAAACTCCCCCAGCCAGCATGACCAAAAAGGGTTTTCCAAGCTCTGGTTTTATTTCATTCCTGTACTGGTGATGGCTTATTGTTACCTACTTTGGTCTCTTAAGTGGAAAAAGGGTTTAACCCTGCCCCCCCCGCAAAAGAAAACAATAAATACATAATATTATATCTTGAGGGAAATTGCCCACAAGGTAATTTTGGGAACAAAGAAATTTTTGCTGAGCTATTTGCTGCAATTGTCTGTTTTAATTTTTACCCCTCCTGTTTTGTGTGTTCAGCTAACAGATCCTGAGCTGATCAAACAATGTATAGAAGAGTGTAAGGCAAGAATAGAGATCGGGCTACACTACCGCATCCCATATCCAAGGCCTGTAAGTAGGAATGTCACTGATGTGGATTTATTCATATCCGGGCTCATCCAAGACATTTTGCCCCCGAGGCATATCAGCACATGAAGTCTCCCCAATTCAAGGTGCATGGTGCTGAACAGCCACTCGTTTTTCTGGCAACTGAAGCAGAATGTCCAGTTAGCACCCCTCCCTGACAATACAAATAAAACAATAAACAATCGTTTGCAGCCCTTTTTAATATCCAAAATCTGCTACCTGTCTCACTCCACCTAATTGTATACAGGGTATCCCATGTGGTACACACAGCTCTGTCCTCTGAAAACATCCAGAGGGCTCAGGAGTTGCTGCTGTTCCCCACTATCAACTGCTTAAGTTAGTTATCTCACTCTGTCTAATGGGAGGCCAGCTCCTACATGGTAGACATGAGGAAGGGAAGAGTCACATTTGCTTCTCTTGAAGCCCTCCTACAATTAGAGTTTAGCCCATGAGTCATGTTGAGTCAGGGCTGTAGCTGCTAATCTTCATAGTAGTCTCCCACTTTTAAGAGTCATTAAAATTATGCCTCTCATTTTTGCTTAAAGAACCAGAATGGTAGCTTGATATCTACTTACTATGGAGCATTAATTCTTAAATTTTTAGATATCAAATGATAATTACAGGCCTGACATTGCTCACAAATCACCAGTGATTCACCGTTCTTATTCTCTGCGAACAGAGATCCAATGCGGTGGTAGCGATCCGAGCCTCTGCTGGCTCCTTCTTATCATTGCAGTGTGTTTGCTGTGGTTCTTCTTTGTGGGCTCTTTGCCTCACACACTAGGAGCTTTCATGCGTGCGCGGTAGCATTTGGAAGATTCTAGAGCTTAGTAGCTTGGCGGGAACCCCTCCCCCATGCCGGTACTGCGCATGCTCATCCCACCGAGTAACAGTCACTCCTCAGTTCTTTCTCATCCGCCATGGCGTACAGAAGGTTCTTTACTAGTGGCTTGTGCTTTATTGTTAATTCATTGGATTTCTTGGCTTGACTCGGTTTTTTCGGACTTTGATTACAGTTTTTGGATTATGGACTGGATTTGGTATTTCGAACCCCCCTCCTTTCTTCTCCTTTCCTTCACTTCTCTGGGAATCCTCGGACTTCTTCTCCTTCTTCAAACTTGTCTGCCTGCCTTGGACTCTTAGTCTATGTCGGCCCTGTTCAAAAAGTGTGTATCGTGTGTACGGAAAGTCGCTTTATCCAACAAAGACCGTGAGTGCCTCGACAACGAGACCGTCCTCCACATCAACGCCCTTGAGCTGCTCGCCATCTGGAAAGCTCTGAGGGCTTTTCGCCACCTCATTACTGGCCGCACGGTGCTGATCCTGATGGACAACATGATGGCGGTCTGCTACATCAACAGGCAAGGAGGGACTCATTCGACCACCTTCCTCAATCTGGAACTGCTGCGTCTCGCTTCGAATCCATCCGGTGGCAGTTCACCTGGCCGGGCAGGAGAACGCTACAGCAGACGTCCTCAGCAGGGACACCTCTTGCCACCATGAGTGGTCCCTCTCCAACAAAGCATTCCAGATGATTCGAGACCAGTAGGGCGAGCTGATGATCGACCTCTTCGCCACCAGTCAGAACACGAAGTGCCGTCAGTACTGCTTGAGGGCCGGTCACAATCGCAATTCCATCGGCGATGCCTTCCAGTTCCGGTGGAACGAGGGGTACTTCTACGCGTTCCCTCTGTTTCCTCTCCTGGGCAGGGTGATATTGAAGATCCTCGCGGATCGAGCCGACGTAGTCCTCGTAGCCCCGTACTGGCCGAGGCGGCACTGGTTCAGGCCCCTGCTCAAGGCCGCACGCTTTCGACTACTCAGGCTCCCAACGACACCGGACCTCCTGTCGCACTCCAACGGTCTCATACTCCACCCAGGCCTACCGTGCCCCACTTCCTTTTACACCTTCGACAGCAGGGCTTGGCCTTCCCTTCCTTAAAGGTTTACCTCGCCGCCATCGTGGCATACCAGCCTCCACAATCTCCATCGGTGACACTTTTTCGGGACGGTACCGTCAAGCAGTTTATGAAGGGCCTGCAGCACCTGTACCCGCCGGTATCACCGCCGATACCGCCATGGTCCCTATCTCTGGTGCTATCACAGCTAACGAGACCGCCCTTCGAACCCATGGCGACTGCTGATGACAGGCTGCTCACCATGAAAACTGCCTTCCTGGTGGCTGTCACCTCAGCCAGGCGAGCGGGGGAGCTGACAGCCCTAAGGTCTGACGA
This sequence comes from Ctenosaura bakeri, assembly GCA_948474755.1. NCBI lineage: Eukaryota > Metazoa > Chordata > Lepidosauria > Squamata > Iguanidae > Ctenosaura > Ctenosaura bakeri. The sequence goes on along the minus strand of CAOLHI010000227.1, from coordinate 651,142 downwards.
GCCTTTCCTGGTGTTCCACAGGGACAAAGTGGTCCTTCAGCCTGACATTTCATTCTTGCCGAAGGTGGCGTCCAACTTCCATCTCACTCAGGACATCATCTTGCCAACCTTCTATCCGGACCCGACTACACCTTTGGAGTGATCCCTTCATTCCTTAGATGTTCGTTGTGCCCTGGCCTTCTACATGGACAGGACTGCCTCTTTCAAACAGACTCCGCACCTCTTTGTGTGCTACGGTAGATGTTGGAGAGGCCACAAGGTGTCCACCCAACGCTTTTCAAAATGAGTGGCTGGGACAAGCCTGCTGGCGTATGAGCTTGCCAAGCAGCATCCACCAGCATTCCTCCGAGCTCATTCCATTAGAGCCATGGCAACATCTGCAGCCCTCCTGCAAGGAATCCACCTGCAGGAACTCTGTCGTGTGGCAACCTGGTCCCAACCATCGACCTTCGTGCGCCACTACAGGCTGGACTGCCGTTCCTGTCGAGATGCCCGTTTTGGACGTGCTGTGCTGGCTTCTGTACTATAGGACCTGACCCACCGTCCAACCGGTAAGCTACACAGTCTCCTAGTGTGTGAGGCACAGAGACCACGAAAAAGAAGAACAGGTTGCTTACCTGTAACTGTAGTTCTTCGAGTGGTCATCTGTGCCCTCACACACACACACACACCCAACCATCCCCTCTTTTTCAGGACCCCTTTTTTTCGGCGGACTTCAGAACTGAGGAGTGACCGTTACTCGGCGAGATGAACATGCGCAGTACTGGCATGGGGGAGGGGTTCCCGCCAAGCTACTAAGCTCTAGAATCTTCTGAACGCTACCACGCACACATGAAAGCTCCTAGTGTATGAGGGCACAGATGACCACTCAAAGAACCACGGTTACAGGTAAGCAACCTGTTCTTTACCCACAAACCATGGCTGAATAGCCTTACCACACAATGTATTGTTACAAAATGGTATTTATCAGCCTCTTGGGCGGTCTTCTCCAGCCCAGTGCCCTCCAGATGTGTAGGGCTACACCTCCCACCCACCCCAGTCATCATAACTGTAAGTTGCCATGTTAACGTTTTACAGTTCCCTGATACAAGATGCCCCTGCCTTTTGATTCTCTGTTATTGGATGACTTGCTCTTTTGATGCTTCCAAATTAAGGGTAAGCTCCATTAATTTGATGGTGGTTCCACTCCTTGATCAGTTGTTTTTGCCTACAGAGGCTTGCTTGGGACCACTCACACACGTGCAGTGCTTGCAAAGTGAGCTGAGAGGGAGAAACAGGCTCCAAGCTGGCTGACAGACTTTGCAAGCAGTGTGCACACTGTCAGTTCCAAATGAGCCTCCATAAGTCCTTCATGCTCCTTACAGTACAGTACAGTACATGGGTTCTGCTTTTCAACCAATTACGTTTTCTGACTGTGCTCCGGTACCTAACCTGTCAGGGAAGCCTGTACAATGTTGCTGTGGGGCATAATGGGAAATTCCAAATGGTAGAAATTGTTTACTTTCCCACAATGACAGAATGATGTCATGTTGCTTCTCTAGGAGAAATTTAGAATACTGTTTATAGTTGCTTGACAGGGGCAGCACTCCCATTAAATAGAATGAGGTAGCCATTTAATTTAGTTGATTTGAAATGATGTGAAATGCATTGTAGCTGTATTTTTACTGCTAGGTGGGGAAGAAGGAACTAGTTGGATGTTCTGCTTCAGATGCTGAAATAAGTAGATGTCACTTGGGATCAGCTCATTTTCTTGTTGAGTGTCTGATTTGCTCATCTACTACAGGCAGCAAAATATCTGAGGTTAGCTCTGCCCCATGTTTAAGTCTTCATCAATGTTGGAGGAAGTTTGCAAAGAGCTCTGTCCTGTAGGCCTCTTCACACTTGAAGCCATTCCAGTTCCTACAGTTCCCTTCTGAAGAGTGTTTAATGCTTAAGGCACTTGACAAGCCTTCTTAGTCATCCATCCAGCAATCCTGTATAGTAAATCCACCATTAATACCATATTGTAATTCATGCTTAACAGTGGCTATGGTCATGAACAGGTAAATGACTGATAAACCTGTTCTGTGATCAGCTGATAAACAAGATTCAGATAACTTGATCTAACTCTCATTTATGTAAGAGGTTAGTATGATGTCTGAACTGAAAAATGTCTGCTACTCTGTCTGTTCTAAGCATAAGAAAAGCTGAACTGGATCAAGTTACAGACTTCTAATCCAGTACTGTGTTCACGCAGTGGCCAGCCAGTTGCCTATGGAAAGCCTCCAAGTGTATCACTGGCCCACTCATATTCCCCAGCCACTGTTGTACAGAGGCATATTGTCTCTGACACTGGACAAAACGTATCCATTGTGACAAATAGCAGCTGACAGCCTCATCCTCAGTGAGTGTATCCAGTCCTTTTTAAACTCTCATCTCTGCCAGCAGGACATTTTAGTCGTCCAGAGTTTTGCTTTGTGGCAGAATTCACCCAGAATTTGACCACCTTGGATCCTCTATAGGAAGAAAGGTAGGATATAAATCAATCAAACAAATAAAACTCAACCTATAAGGCAGGCATTTTGTAGTATTGCCACTTGAACAATTGTATACAGTATTGCCAAGTTCCAGTCACCTGTCACGTACAGACAAGAGGCATCAGGGACTGACTGCTACCTCAAACAAATGTGCCACCTTATTTGAATCTGTATTTTTTTGGCTCAGGTCGTTATGGAGCAAACACTACAGCAAACATGGGGGAAATTTTAAAGTCAGCAATATATTTTAATTTTCATTGCAACTAGAGCGTACCCTAGATTAAGATGCTCAATGGAAATTCTTTTTATCTGCCAGCATGAGGATGAAAGCCCTTGAAGTTGGCAAGCAGCACTACAGCTTGTGGTAGCATGTTCCATAGGTTAACAATGTGGGTTAAGAAATATTTCCGTTTACCTGTCCCTAAGTACCCATCATTCAGTGTCAGTAGGTGACCTCAGTTTCTAGTATTATGAGAAAGAGAGAAAATCTTTCCTTGTTCAGTTCGCCTACACTATGCATATTTTCATACAGGCCACCCCTGTTTATCTGACAGGTTAGGGATCACAGAACTGTCAGAAAGTGGAATTGGCTGAAATACCAAAATGCTTTTGTCAGTTCTTCTCCTCTTGCTTCCTTCCTGTAGGGAACATTAGGGAGTTACAGAGGCTCGCCAAGGAACCTCTATAATTCCCTCATGAGAAAAAGGCAAGAGGAGAAGAACTGATGAAAGAGCAGAGCCTGAATCAAAAGAACAGTACTTGTCTATAATTTACAATGGTCAAAAGAGTGGAACGCCAAAAATCAAGTCATCGAAAAGCAGGAGATGCCTGTACGCCTTTATCATGTCTCTCCTTATTTCCATTTTTAATAAGCCACAAAGCTTCAAACCTTTCCTCATGGGGGCTGCTCCAGTCCCTTGATAATTTTGGTTTTCCTTTTCAGAACCTTTTTCCAATTCTAGAAGCCTCATGAGAAAGGAGGGGTGGAGCACAAAGAAAATGAAAATTCTTCATCCTGGTTTGGCATGTCTTCTGCTCCCACATTGGGTGTTGTTTAATTAATTTTATTTTCTTCTTGGTACATGCAGATTCATCTGCCTCCCATGGGCCTTGCTCAGCAACAAGGTCGAGCCTTTCGCCATCAGGAGAAGCTGAGGAAGCTTTCCAAACCAGTCTACTTGAAATCCTACGATGAAGTTTCATAACCCAAGAGCAGACTTTTGCCCATGTCATCTGGACTGCTTTGCAGATGCATTTCACTTGTACATATGTAAACAGAACTGGGGCAATTAACTGTTGCTGACACATTTCTCCAAGCCCCAAGTAGGCAGTAAGTAATGATAAAGTAAAACCGTCTTGGATTTGTTAAGAGTCAACCTCTGACTCATCAATAAAAGTAAAAAGGCCTTATGCTTACGTACAAAGGAATGGTGAGAAAACTGCCTGACAGGGGTTATGCAGAAGACAACTGTATCGTAGTGTCCACTGCAATTAATGCCAACAGTACCAATGTTTCTGTTTCCCCTTAAAAATCTATCCTGGAGTACAGAATGCATAGCTGCAGAAGTTGTTTAACAACAACTCCCAGCAGTCATTTCCAACATAGGTGAGTCATAAGTGAGCCAGGTGAATGGGAGTTGCAGTCAGACAGTATCTGGAGGATCACACAGTCTCCATCCCCTAGTGGCATCCAGTCTGATGAAATAATGATGCTGCAATCTAACATTCACTTATTTGGAAGTAAGTCCCAATGGGACATGTTCCTGAGCAGACCTTTATGTATAGGATTGTACTCTCACCTTTCAAGCAAAGGTGCTATTCCTCACATCTTTTTCAGCATTTGGGTTGGAGATTCATGTCTGAAAGTGCACAGTTGCTCCTAAAGCAAGAGTTTGGATTTTTCCACCAAGGTGACGTTGCCTTTGGCTAATGTGGCAGTTAACCAAGGCCAGCCAAAGCCCCTTCACCTGACTATAGGGTGATAACGATACAGTATCGTCTCCACATAGATTCTGCTTCTGTGCCTTTATGCTATCAACATCTGTCAACACTAAGTACACAAACATGTTGAAGGCACAAGTTGTATTCAGTCACCCTGTCCAAGAATTCTACACAGAGCTTAGGAAAATTATCTTTTGGACTACAAAATCCAGAATCCTCAAGCCAGCATGTGCACTAACAATGATAGCTGGGGAATTCTTGGAATTCAGAAAAGTAACATTCCAAGTTTTGGTTCTCAGAAGGCAAGGATGCAAAAACCTGTTCTTTATTAAAGTAGATTTCTTTCCTAGAAGGCCTTTGTAGAACCAAATTAATTATGGGAAATTTGAATTAACCTTTCCTGGACTCCATCAATAGATCAGTTTCCCTTTCATTGTAGCTTTTATACTCCTAATCTGTCTGGTATGCATTCTGTTTAAGATAAATATTAACATTCACCTACAATTGAAGATGCAAAAGTTATTTAAATCCTTCTCTTTGAATTGTGCTAGAGTCAGCTAAATGCTTGAATACACTGCACTGCAGCATATAGATAGGTTAAGTGAACTGATGTGATAAGTAAGGGATTGCATGGTCTCATTTGCTGACTCAGTATGACGAACCAGGTATAGCACAAGCTGGGGTGGAAGACCCAGTTCTGCAAGTAACTCACTAGATGGCTCCAGGCAATCATAAAGGGTCTCTCTTGAACACACAAGAACAAAGGAGCCTCCAGAACAATTAGCTCCTGGTTTTTTACTCAGTCTAATAAATACACCTTCTAAAATTTAGAAATTAAGTGATTAATTTAAATGATTAATTGCGTCCTTCAGGATCCAGACCAAACATGTCTGAAGTTTGATGCTGTCTGGTAAAATAAAAATAGCCCACATTACACAGATACATATTTTTACTTGTCTAACTTGATCAGTTTTATCAGGGCTTCCTGAAAATCTTATTCTTTGAAGATGGAAAGTTATTAGATTTGTAGTTGTTCAGGCATTACCTTTGAGAAAAGACCTCACCTAAGCAGGAAATCTTTTTACAGTTAATTAAAACTCTGAAGGAGGGAAGGCAGAACCAAGCAGAGGTACATACAGGCATACTAAGAAACAGGAGGTGGTACACAGCAGCCTTCCCCAACCTGGTGCCTTTGAGATGTGTTCAGCATCAACTCCCAGAATCCATTAGACAGCACTGCCAGAGTACATGGCAGGGGGTATGAACACAGCTGGCTGAAAGATTCTGGCATCCATAGTGCATACATCTGAAAGATGCCAGGTTGGGGCGCCCTGATATAGGGATTTCTGTTCTGGCAAGACAAGACAAGTTCTCTGAAACTGTCAGCTTTGTACTTCCCCACAACGCTCAAGCAGGTTACCAGTTTCCTTAAAAAAAAAAAAAAAGTCCATGTGCCAGTTGTATATTTCAGTGATTAAGAATTAATATGCTGCCTTGTTTGAAATGATATGCTGCCTTGTTAAAAATGATAGCTTCTTTTTTTTAAAAGCTACAAACTTGTTCTGGGGAGTTTGACTGTGTAATGAGGAGGAACATGCTGAGTCAGAAGAACTATCAGCCTGTGCTCTGGATAGCCATCTGTGGCACCTAACCAACCAATTGCGTTCCTTGAGCTTGGCCAGCCTAAGCGTGATACAGAACTTGGCACATTTGCTTTTTAAACTACATCTCTCATCATCCATCTGCCAGCACAGCAGTTCTACCAAGCTCTGGCAACAAATTTGCCAAGCTCTGGTGTGGTATTCTCCTTAGCTGCAGCAGTGCCACCACCACTGGTTTTTGGGGGAACCTAAATACCCTAAAGGCACCAGATCCCATGTGATCTTGGAAGCTAAGCAGGGTCAGTTCTGGTTAGTACTTGAATGGGAGACCACCAACAGTTACCAGGTGATATAGATTATCTTTCAAAAGAAGAAACTGGGAAAACCACCTCTGAGTATTCCTTGCCTAAGAAAACCCTGTGAAATTCTTGGGATCACTGTAAGTTGACAGGCAACTTGGAGGCCCATACACACATACCAAATCAGGTTGCATTTAAGCCTGTAATACAGTGGCTGAGTGTTGAACTTGGGCTCTGGGAGACCAAGATGTGTACCCCTGTTTAGCCCTGCAAACCCACTGTGTGGCTTTGGGCAAGTCACACTGTCTCCATAAACCTCCTTTTAATAAATCTTGCCAAGAAAACCTAGTGATAGCGTCACTATAAGCTGGAGTCAAGGCACATAATGACATCAGCCTGCACTCTGAGATTTAGGGAAAGCAATCGCTCAGTGGTACAACACGTGTTTTGCATGCAGGTCTCCGATTTGATACCCAACATCACATTTTATAAAAAGGATAGATGGAGGTGATGGATGAGATTTGTGCTCATATGTCATGAAAGCCACTCTCAGTCCTTGTGGACTGGCTATTCCCAGCCTATATACTCAGATGCATTGGACTATAAGTCCCATGATTCCAGTGGCCATTTTGGCTAGGTAAATCAGGAGTTTTACCTGGGGAAAGTCTGGAATTGATCATATTGTGCTAGAGGGACTATGTTGTGGGCCTTGGAGTAGTTTCTGACTTATGGCAAGCCTATCATGGGGTTTTCTTGGCAGAATTTGTTCAGAGAGGGTTTGCCCTTGCCTACTGAGGCACAGAGAGTGTGACTTGCCCAGTTTCACCCAGTGGATTTCCATGGCCAAGTGGGGAGTTGAACTCTGGTCTTCCACTGTCTTATTCCAAAACTCAAACCACTCCATTCCACTGGCTCTGTGGAAGGACTAACACGGTTCTCATATGATGCAGTTTTCTTTAGAAATGACTGGCTATCCAAGCAGGTTCTGTGCCAAATTTTTCAAGCCTCAGGCAACAGTCTTTCCTTTTCCCTAAGGGATGCCTTCTAGTGTTTCCACCTTCCCACATACCTTCCTTGTTGCCAAAGATACAATTGCATGCAGGCATCCAGCCTTTTGTTATCCTTGACTCATCCTCTTCCTCTCATGCATACAAATTGTTTTCAAATCCAGCCATTTCTTCCTTCATAGTCTTTCCAAGTTTAGTTCACCATTTTGCCATTGTCATCTATTCCACTTGTTTTCATCATGTGTTGGATATGCAAATACCTGGCATGGTGTAGGCACGAAGTGCGTGTTAACTTGGCAGCGGCAGTGACATAGTCAAATTCTGTGTCTTGTCTCATCTCCTCCCTGCAAGGGAGGGAAGCAAACCCCCTCTTAAAACAGCAGTTCTTTCCATTGAACAAAAAGTGGACAGACTGTAGAGTCCCAAAAATTAACCAGACCAAACCAGCAAGAAACAGAAGAGATCAGAAGCACAGCTGAGTGAAATACCAGAGCAAGGATGGCAAGACATTGTGTTGATCAGACCAAAGGCCCCTGCAGTGGCCAAGTGGAGACTTTTGAGAGTGTCACAAGCAGGGCACAATGCAATCAAACATCTCATGAATGCTTCCTAGCCAACCAGTGTTTGATTGCATTGTGCCCTGCTTGTGACACTCTTTTGTGGAGTGTCTTTTGTAATTTGGAGTGAGGCTTCCTAGGCTCAGACAATGCATAGTGCCTGGACCAGCATACAGCCTCTCATCCCGGCACTAGTATTGGGCCATCATAGCTAGTGGCCACTGAGAGCTACTTTCTCCATGAACTTGCTCCAACCCCCTTTAGCACCATCTCATTTGGCACCCATCACTACACCTGGTGACAGCAAAACCCACAGTTTCACCCTGTGATATGTGAAGAAACTTTCCTTAATCTGCCCTTAATTTCCCAACACTATGCTTTAGTGACTAATCTTTGGTTGCAGTATTATGAGAGAGGAAGAAGGAAAAAGCTCCCTGCCAACTTCCAGCCCTGCATAGCTTTATGCACCTCCATCACATCTCCAAATCAAACCTGAACCCTCCCTAGAAGCCAGAACAACTAAACAGAGGCTATTGTATGCTGAACATATTCATAAGATGACATGATGGTAATGCTTGGTAAAGTTGAAGGCAGAATAGGAAAAGAGGAAGACCATGTTACAGGTGGGACAGACTCAGTCAAGAAAGCCACAGCCCTGAGTCTGCAAATCTGAGCAGGTCTCTTGAATGTTTCTCATTCATTTGGTCACCATTAGCTGAACTTCATTTGAATTAAGATAACAGCAACAACAAATTTTGTCTCCCCATGCTCTCCTCTCCTCCAAAAAAATATAAACTGCTACAAATATTGCAGCCTTTCCCTACATGGAAGCTGCCCCAACCCCTTAATAATTTTGGTTGACCTCTCCTGCACCTTTCCCAAATCTCTTAGATAGCCTTGTTGCCTTCAGTCAGGGAGTCCCTGGCAGTAGTCCCTTCACAGTCTTTGGGAACACCCTTCTGAGCCATCTTGAGGGTGAATGGGTCACTGGGAGTCAGAATACTGTGAAGGAAGGCCTTGCATTTATATCTCTGCTATGAAATGTTTGTAAAACAAGAGGAACCACATTGTTTGGATGAGAAGTCTAAAGGCTATTTGGGTACTGAGGGTTTGAGAGTGAACAAACTTTTAATAGGAAAATGCTATAAGAAACAGTTCAGTCATCTAGCTGGCAAAGTGCAGCTACACCACGATTTATCCAGTGTTTCTGGGGAAGGTCAGAAGGAAGTTCAATAGAGAGGACATAATTGGTGGAATGGCCTGTCGTGGATAAGACACCTCTCCTGGCACTGGTTTTGTAGACAGGACACAGGTAAATCCTTTCATGCAGAAACTTGGCACTCTCTCCAGGTTTTAGCCAAATGATGGGCAGGGCATCATAGAGGATTTTGGGGAAAGACTCGCCAATCTGCTGGGTTTCCCTGTCCCATCGAGCTCCTTCCAAAAAAAGGCCTTTCACGTAGGCCCCATCGTCAGGCATTTGCTCAATGTAGTGCTCTTGTTTCATCACCTAAATTGGGGAAACAGGAAGAAGATACAGTGGTTGGTTAAGATGTGGCACAGTTCCTGTTGAAAGAAATGAGTTGCCACTATGTATTCCATGTTTATAAGAGTTGGGGTAGCTTATTACCTTGACAGGCTCTCAGAGACAAATCCTGATCAGAATGGCTGTTGGGGTTTTTGCGCAGATAAAATAAAATTCCATGCTTTTTGTACAGAAAACCTGTTTCTCATGCAAGAAACATATTTTATGGGCAGACAACACAACTAATCCCCAGGAACACACCAAACATTGAAATACTGGGACAAAAACTGGCAAAAGCCTCACCACTCTATTATTCCTCCTGTGTTTTTGGAAGCCAATTTTTTGACAGGGAAAGACATAACTGAGGATATTCCTTCTCTCCCTACTTATAGCTGACAACCACTGGAAAGAACACTCTTTACCACAGCAAGTAACCATTGAGCTAGAATGTAAAGTTACTCCTCCAAGTTAATCCTTCTGCACATGTTCCTGAGTCACACCAATCTTATCTGACCAGTCCATCTGTCTTCTGCCATCTGACTCTTGCCAATCTGTCCTCACTACAATTTTCTGTCCTTCCTGTTCTCTTTTTCAGTGCTTCTGCTTCAGATCCTTTTCATTGAAGTTACTGAAAATTTAGCACAGGACCTTCTAATGCCATCATGTGCTCTACCACTGAGCTGTGGTCCCATTCTTGCCCTGAGGGGGAAGGCAGCCCACCAGATATCCTTGCCTTCTGTATCTTCACTCTCTTTTTGTTCCCACCATGCTGCTGGCATGGAGACACAAAATCCACACGGTTTCTGCTAGCCATGGAGACCAAGCACTGCCTAAAAATGCCCTTCATAGATCTGAAACGAGGAAGCACTGAAATAAAATGTGAAATCTGCTGTTGTTCTATCCAGAAGTGTCCAGAGCATCCTGCATCTGCAGGAATTGCCCGTGATGCTCTCTCTCTCTTTCTGGCAGCTCATGATATGCCTTTTAAACATAAAGAAGAGAAGTATCTATGAAGACTTGCAAAATATTATCTTTTCTTCTTTCTTTTTTCTTTTCCTTTCAGGCTCCAGTGTCTCTATCTGTTCATTATATTTTACTTTATAATCCTCTCTGGACTTGTTATAGTTGAACCTGTTTTGGCACTATTCCCCAAAGGCTTGTTTTGAGACAGGACTGTGGTACATCCCTGAGTTGTGAGTCCTACTCCACACACACATTCAGCATTAATACATGCCATCAATTATTCAATATTTTACCAACTATTATCTCCCAGCACTGAGGGATCAATTAGGTAGGAAAATGGCCTATATTGTTCTTGGCCTTTAAAAGCTCTGAATGGTCTCTAGAGAATGCAGCTACAGCAATCTCATGCTTTGAAGAAGGATTTTTAAAAAATCTTATGCAGCAACTGCAAAGTTTTACAGTAGAGAGGCTTTACCGTTCCCTAGGTTCCAGTTCTTGCCAACAATAATTGCAATCTCTGAACATGGAATGGTCAGTGATGACAGTGGAAAGACAAACTTTTGGCACTTACCAGGAGAAGACGCTGTGGCCATCCCTTGTCTAGAGTCTTGTAATGTCCTTCTAGCCGCCTCTTCTCCTGTCAAGTGCTGTTGGAAGTAATTCCTTCTATCTCGTCACAGCAATCATGCCTTGAAGTCTTTGCACTAATGCAGGAAACTGGCTTTCAACAGCCAGAACTGTTCATCCACATAGCTTAGTACTGTCTACTCTGACTGGCAGTACTTTGCCAAGGAGTCCTGCAAAGTGAGGTGTTTCCCATCTCCTCAACCTGATCATTTTCACTGGAAATTGAGTCTGAGGACATTCAGAGCTGTGGGTACTCCTTCATTTAGGAGCCCCCACACCTGTCCATATGGATTGATGAATCTCCTTTTATTTCCATTCCAACCAAGCTCCTCTGCAAGTAGCCAATTTCCTCTGATCTTTTCTTTCTTTCTTGCCTTTTCTGTGTTGCCTTTCTATCATCTACATCACGAACAGCCTCTGTGCCTCAATCCACTGAACAACCTCCCTGGTCTACCATCAAATCATTCCTCTGAATTCTCTTCTTTGGTGAACCTGCATCATAGGCCTTCATAGGATTTCTTTTAACCCATCTGAGGCTCCCAGCTTCGTTCTCCCCACTTGTTACCAAATGTGACGCTGTTCTTTACCTGTGTAATGCAGGAGTGAGGAACAAGCCACCCCCTAGATGTTGCTCAACTGCATCTATCATGAGGTCTCGTAATTGGCTAGGGCCCAACAGTATCTGTCAGGCCACACATTCCCCATACCTACCATAGTGTCTTGTGGTTTGTTTGCACTTTCTTAGATTTCAAGTATTGCATAATTATATACATATGTGCATGCACATGCACACCTACACAAAAACACCAGCACTGGGAATCTGGTGGACACTGTTTGGATTCCAGTGTCCTACCCGAAGTCACGAATTACACCTATTCTGAGTCACCCTTTAAGCAAAAAATGGCTTGGCATTCACAAGAGTTGTTGGAGCTGTGTCTAGCCTAGAGCCCCCAGTAGAAGAAGGGAACAAGATGCTTTATACAGTGGTTTTGCAGGATCACCCAACAGAATTTCACAGACAGGGAGTTGCAGGGAGGAAGGGTAAATTGGTGAAAACCATCTTTCCAGTTCTGGTTGTGCACCACATGGAATCCCACCTTACATTCTCCAAGACCTCAACTGTAAATTTCCAAACTCAGTTCAGCACATGACTCAGAAATTCATCATCAAGGAGTGAAATGGTTTCAAATACTATACCTCAAATTCAAATCCAATGTGATCTATCGGGATAGTATACTTTCTGGCGTAGTTCTGGGAAACACCCGTCAAGAAAGATTGGGTGAAGTAGAAACCAGATATCCAAAATACATTTGGAGGTCCATGCTTGATCCACTCCTGGGTTTAATATGAATTGATTAATAAACAAATATATTTATTAGATCGGATAATATACTCTCTCTCTCTCCTCTCCCCCTCTTTCTAGTGGTCTAAATCCTGTTGTTAGTCCTCACCAGGGTAAACTCATTCAATCAGTGGGATTTACTTACATGTTGACTCCACATTCAGCAACAAGTAGTAGTACCACCTTATTCTGCTTTGGTCAGACTCCACCTGGAATATTGTGTCCAGTTCTGGGCACTGCAGTTCAGGAAGTATATTAAGAAACTGGAAGGTACCCAGAGGAGAGTGACCAAAACGGTAGAAGGCCTGGAAACCATGCTCTATGAGGAGCAGCTTAGGAAGCTGGATATGTTTAGTCTAGAGGAAAGAAGGTTAAGAGATAATATGATAGCTATGTTTAAATATTTGAAGGGATGTCATATGGAAGATGGAGCAAGCTTGTTTTCTGCTGCTCCAAAGACTAGGACACAGAGCAATGGCTTCAAACTTTAGGAAAAGAGATTCCATCTCAACTTTACGAAGAACTTCCTGACAGTGCAGTTCAACAGTGGAATATGCTGCCTTGGAGTGTGGTATAGTCTCCTCTGGAAGTTTTTAAACAGAGGCTGGTTGGCCATCTGTCAAGAAGGCTTTGATTGTGCATTCCTACATGGCAGAATGGGGTTGGAGCCAATGGCCCTCATGGTCTCTTCCAGTTCTATGATTCTATGAATTGATTGAATAGGTCTACTGTAGTTGGGACTATCGAACAAGATTACAGTGCACACATGTTTAGCTATAAACTCATGAAGGCTAAGACCTTGAGAAGATGGAATCCCAGGCCATCCAGCTGTGAAGCAAAACATTTCAAAACTTTATATCTAAATGTAAAAATGTTAGCTTAGGAGACTGATGGTACAACTAGTCTGATTGAAAATATTGGCATAGTCTAGGGACTGAAAAGCTTGCAGTGACAAATCAGTGAATGAATTTGAATGTTTTATTTTTTAAAAATAAATACAATGCCAGCATTACAAAAATCCAGTTGGACTTCACTATATGTAACATTAAAGAAAGACAGTTTTTCTTCCAACATAATGTTAAAATGCCATGGATGCCAGGATACATTTGGCGTAGATGTTGCTTGGCTGTGTAAGGCACCTGCATGTCAAACAGCATACAGTACATGTCAAAATGCACGCATAGGATTCTAACATCTCTTGAAACAAAATTTAATTTAGCCTGGGAGATTTGTTGTTTCTTAATTATTTATGTTTATATTTAAATTGTCTACATTGCTTTTAGCCATTCTTAAAGTGGTATAGTAAAGCAATCAGACCAAAAGCAATTGATTCACATCATGAGCAAGATCAGCAATAAGGACTATTTATTAGACAAAGTTTGGTTGTATTCATCTAGAAAACTATGATTTTCTATCCCATTAAATGAATTAAACAGGTGTAGCAAAACTAAGAAGACTGTGTTACTGCCACGTACCATGTTGTCACACTATTGTGAATAGTCACTGTGATTGTCTTGTATATATTTGAGCTTTGTACAGAAATACTTCTCTGCATTTAACAGAACTTTGAAAAACATGCTTACACTGCAGATGAGGGATATGAGGCCCTCCAGATATAGGACTTCAGCTTCCATTTTTTTCTGTTTTTAAGATTCTACCAGAGTCATTTATGTGTGTGTCTCTGACTCATATAGCTACTCCTCCTTTGGAGTATATCCTAATAATCCATGTGCAGATGTTTTCAGAAAATACTTGCAAACTAGCTACAAGAGTCTTAAGTGTACCTGGAAGAAGACCAGCCGTGTAAGCAAGTCAGACATGTAACCCCCCAGGGGCTTCAGCGATGGGTAGGATTTGGCTGCCCACATAGCTGGCACTTTGCCAACCAGCATGCTGTTGAAAACATCCTCAAGTTCTGAAGACATCAACACCAGACCTTTGATGGCTTTGCCAAGGTTGATGAGGCTGCTTCGGACAACTTCTGTAAGCCTTGAGGGGAAGGAAAAGTTGACAAGAGTCTCAAGACTTTTCTTATTTAGATGATTGGAATTAAAAGGAAATCTGCCTAACACTGGTTCCATGTTCGGTGAAAGGGGATATCTTTGGGCAAGACGCTCTCTGGGGTCCTCTCTCTGCGTGTGTTCACTTTTCCCTTCATCTCACTGCCACTGCTATACATCAACAGCCTTGATCCACCAATTCTTGGGAGAAAGGACAAGAGGCAAAGGCAGATTTTGGAAAGCTGCTTTTGGTAATACAGTTCCTATAACTCCCTAGTCAGCTGGCTGGGAGATATAGGCAAGATGTAGTCCAAACAGGTAACTTCCTCCAGGCTCTTGGCAGAGGTTACTGCACCTTTCTCTTTCACCATTTTCTGGCTGGCTAAGGCTGAATGGAATTTGTTCTTGCAATATCTGGGGAAACATGCAATCCTCATTTGTATGCTGATGACATATGCTGCTATGTGCCTTCTTAAAGCTATCTGATGCAGGGACTGGCTGGAGTTACTGGCACCACATTTGTTCCTATTGACTATAACTGCTTCTTTCCTAGAAATTTGCTACAGCCAACACCTTATGGATTGACACCAGTCCCTGGATCATCACTTTGAGCAGCATTGATCTAGACTACATTTCACACATTACTGGAAAAAACACAGAATATTATAAAACTAATGCATCAGCTGTTGTCTATGGGAAAAAACACAGTGGAATTATTTGCCCTGAGAGGCAAAGATGGCACTCACTAAGGCAATATGCTATAGCACAGACCTTTCTTTTCAACACGCATTTGTTGCATAAGTGAAATGCTCATTGCATGCCCTGTTTATTTTTATTATATTGTTGTGGCTAAATTGCAGAGAGCCAGCATGATATAGTGGTTTGACCATTGGACTATGACCCTAGAGACCAAGGTTCAATCCTCTGTTCAGCCAATGGAAACGCCCTGGGTGACCTTGGGCATGTCACACACACCCAGCCCCAGAAAACCCTGTGATAGGGTTGCCTTAGGGCTTCCATAACTCAGAAACAACTTGAAGACACAACCAAAACAACAAGCTGTATTGTAGTTTATGTATCCTTCCATACATTATAACCTTTTTGGCACTAGCTGCTTTGAAAGGTGGGAAAACACAAAGCAAGATGATGGCTTTTTCTAAGATTATACAAAAGTACTGATTAAGTCAAGATAGGCTTTTCTGAATGCACCATTTTATTTTTTATTTTTTTATAAGAACAATTCCATAGGACTATCAGTTGATTTCTCTAATCCACATTATACTGGCCTTTCCCAATGTGGTGTCTCTCAGGTATGCTGAGACACTTGGACAACGTCAGCTTAGGGGAAACTACATTACACTAATAATATAAAAATATCTGATTCTTAAGACTTGTGGTTGCCCTATTTTCTGTTAATATTAGAATGAGGGTGGGGACTGCAGCCCCAGGATCATACCTGTTGAACCTGATCAGCTCTTGCCTAAGAACAGTGTTCATGGACTCTTCATAAAGTACTGGGTATTTTTCCATCACACTCTCTAGGTCAAAATCTTGTGGCAGCTTGGAGAGGATGTCCTGTGCCAATTCCTCAACAGTTTCCTGAAATCAGATAATTAAATTGTCTGGAAATGGCATAATCTTGAAAACAATCTGCTTGTAATTCTTTCTGAAACAGACTTCTTCACATATGTTTCTCCTTTAGATTCTTTGAAAATCACATCAACATCATCAACAAAATTTGCTTTTGCTGGCACACACACACACACACAGTAGGACAAATGATATAGAACTGCAGGTTTGGCTTTTCTTCCCACACACTATGTACCAGGAACCACACCCCAGGGAGGCACAGAAACATTGTGGAGTCTCTCTCTCTCTCTCTCTCTCTCTCTCACACACACACACACACACACGCACGCAGACACACACCTCAGGCAATAAACACACTACACGAAAATCAACCAACAAGTGAACATACAAACATAAACCAACTGTCAAGAAATCCCAAAACAAACCAGGAAAAATGTTCACACAGTACAAGAAAGATTGGCCTTTGCTCCTACGGTACTCAAGTCTTCTCTGCTGCCTTCAGGATGCTCCTTCCCTCCCTACTAACCACCAGGGGACAGTTGGGAATACTTTGCAGAAGAAATAGTAAGGCCGTAAGGTAGAATCACCTGATGCTTTTATGTTATTTAAGAATGCCTCTGGGACTCAGGTGGGCTTCTAGAGCAGTGGTTCTTAGCCTGCTGTCTGTAGACCCCTGAGGAGGCACAGTGTCCTCATAGGGGGTCTGTGAAGGCTGGAAGAAATGTTGTGAGCTTTTATAGTTAAAATAGAAATAAAGGCAGGCAGGCAGGCAGGCAGACAAATTTGTTTGGAACCATTCCAGTAAAGATATTATAATAGAATTTGCTTAATTCTCTTCTATTCAAATTTGGAGACCCTTGATGAGCAACTTTGAATCAATAATTAACGCACTTCAGGGTTTTAAATCTTGAATTTAGTCTTGATGGTCAGCAGCAACAAAAGATAGTCAAAGCAGGTCCCTAGTAAAGGAAAGGTGAAGAACTACTGCTCTAGAGGAATTCTTGGAACGAAAGAGGGTGTTAGAGGCTGGCACTTTTCTCTGCACCCTGCCAGAGAGGCTAGACTCCCAATTCAATAAGTAGGGGACAAGTACTCTATCACAAACCACAGGGTGCCCCCAGGGGCACAGTGGAACCCACAGGGACCCTGTTGAGAACCCAAACACCAAGTTAAGCTTCAGTGCAGAAGTGGGGAAAGTTCAGAATTTACTTTATCTTTTTAATTAAAAACCAAAACAACTATTGATCACATATGTATGCATAAAAACAATCAGCAACCACAACCAAAAATGGGGCAGTGGAGACAAAAAGTAACATTACTTAGAATACAGCAACTCAGTTATAAGAGAAGCACTTTGTAGTTTTTGTTACCTGGGGGGATTTCCCACCTCCCCCTGCTTGTCTGGGCAGAGTCAGCAATATGCCATTAAAAAGCAAGTTTGTTTCTTGATTATCTTTTGTAATATCAGCATTCTCATGGAGCCCAAATACATCAGGGTGGGCTGAAATGGGCAGACTTCTCAAATAATCTATATAAGACTGAAAAGAGATGCAGTGATTAAAAAACATGGAAATGTATTCCATCAGGCTATAGAAAACAGTGATGGGAAGTTGGTCCGTTCGCTTAGACCTAATGACAAGCCAGCTCTATCAGGCTTCTCCTTCAACTGTGACTAGCCAGTAATTATTCCATCAGGCTGTTACAGAGGAAGATGAGAGAAGCAGAGTCATTCCATCTGATCTGCTGAAAGACCAGTTTCACTAGTCTTTTCTCCTTCTAGAAGTGTTCTCAGTTCATCATTATAAGAACTATTATGGTTTGAGACGGCCGGTACACTAATTCAAAAAATTGACCTATCCATAAGAATTATTATTTAGTTATGCAAGTAGAGAAGGATCTGTTTGTATTGACCATATGTAAACTGCTCTGGAAGCCTTCATGTCTGAAATGCAAGGTGAAAATGATAAACAAACAAATAAATTTTAACCACCTGCAGTTAAGCAGCTTTGCTTGACAGTGAGGAGGTATAGAGAGTTGGTGGAGGTTAAAGTGGGACCTGGGACACCCAGGTTTTAGTCTCCACTGACTCATGACTCTCACTAGGGGACCCTGGGCCAGTAACTCTCACCAAGCCTAACTTTCTTCACAGTGTTGTTATAAAGATAAAAAAAGTAGGGGAAGGAGACCCATATCTCATACCTTGAGCTCATTGGAGCAACAGTGGGATACAATGGTAACAAATACAGCCAGCCCTCCACATTTGCAAGGATTAGGGATGCAGGACCCCCACAAAAGTGAAAAAGTACAAATATCAAGGGAAGGGGGCTGACGCATGGTGGGGACAGCAGGCATCCAGGGTCTGGGTTGGCATGATGGCTCTATACTTCCTCTCTTGCCCATCTCCTTCTCTCCTTCTGTTTGTGTGTATGGGGGGGCATTGGGAAAGAGATTGTGGTGCTGAGAAACAGGCTATGATCCATCTTTAGCTGGGCAGACAGCAGCTGTTGGAGGAGGCGGAGGACCAAGAGTGAGTTTTTAAAGGGTTGTGTGGCCTGATTGGAGCTACTGAGAAGGAAGGTTCCCCTGGAAAAAAAAAAGTGCTGGAGAGGGAGGGGGTGGAAGAAACTGGCAAATAATCAAACCTGTTAAAATGAAACCCACAAATATGGAAGGCTGACTGTAATTAAATGCATCTTCAACTTTTGTTCTCTTACCTGGTGTGTCCCACAGGGTGGTATATAATATTCCCCACCAGGGGAAAGTCTGTAATTTTCTTCTGTTTCTAATTCTTTGCAGTATACAATGGAAAGAAGTGAGAGGAGGAGACGCCTGTCCTTATCATCTGTCACTCTTCCACCATAGTTACATTCCCCTAGGAAGAGAAACAGCATAATAAGACATTAATGGTATGACATTTTACACAGAAGGAGAAGACATGTTTTCTTTAAAACACAAGCAACGTAAAGCTCTGCTCATGGAGGCTACAACTGTGTTGGTGCATAACCTAATGATTGCTCTATTTCCAAGATCATGCAGTGATGGCAGGGAAAGGCAGACAAAAACTGTTAGCCCCAGGCAGCCTGGTTCCTCAGTGTCTTATTTCCTTCATGATCATTGTACCTTCAGCCTTTTTGTTCCTGCTGTTTTCACTTATGCTGGCATAGGCTAAAGTGATCAGAAATATGACCTAGGTTGGTCCAACGGGCGGTTAGAGCAAACAGGTGAGACACACCTATTCTGTAATCCTACAGACAACATGCACCATATACAGATGCAGCAAAATGAGATGGCAGAATGCCAAGACTTTAGGGTGGACTATACCACTTCTAACCATAGGTGTGGAGATATTTGAATGCCTCTCCCCATGTGAAAGCTCCCACAGAATAAAAAGCCAACTCATCAACTCGTCTACTTCCTGTTGCTCTATTTTTCCCTTTGCAAGGAAGATGTGCTCTACATGGAAAAGCATTACAAAGCTGGATTACCCACATATAATCTGAGTTGGTACAGTGCCATGGTGGCTGTGAGATTCTGAGATCTGTAGTCCAAAAATGTAACCTCGGTGTTCTGCAACTTGGTCTCTTTCTCAATCTTCTGCATGTCCTGATCAGGTCTTACAAATGAGCCATGGTTGTTTAATTAACCAGACATTAGGGTTTGGATGGTAAACTGTTGTTAAACTAAAGGGGAAGCAGAAACTTCTAATCTCCACCTTACAATGACACTGGAAAAGGAGAGTAGAAGGGGCAGCTAGCAAGTTCAGAGGGAGGTTAGGCTCATTATTAGAAAGAGGGTCTCTCTTCTCCGCCTTTTGGCTAAGATCAAGAAAGAGGGCCTTTTGCTGTCTAAAGCAAAGGTTAGGATGATGTCATCTCCCATTTCATCTACAGAAGCCACATGAGCTGGTAGTTTACTCTTACTTCAGCTTTGAGGAAAGAGTCATTCCCCACATTAAAAGCAACAGGCTAGCTTAGAGGGTACAGGGTAGGCAATATGGTACACAAAATTCTCTCCTCCAATATTTTGCTGCTACCTCTCAGCATCTCCTACCTGAAGTGTCAACCTCTGTTTTCCTAACGATGGGACTGGCCCTGCCTGCAAAGTTAAACCATGATTAAACAGTATGGCCATACAAGGCCATTATGTGCCCATACCTGTAAGATATGTTAGAGCTTCAAATGGGGTTTCTTCATATTCATTTAGAAACATCTGGATCTGCCTCATACTGATTCTGAGATCAGATTCATTGAATTCATATGGAATGTTCCAACCTATTCAGTTCAGAAAGGTGGGAAAAATGAGTATTATGTATTGTATAGAAAAGGTTTGTCCTGAGAAGAATGCCTATGAGACATAAGAAAATGTCATTTAAAGCTTATGGGCTCAGTCACCTAAAACAATAGCATAATCTAGCCCAGGCAATATTGGAGTCAAGATGGAGATACTTCTCTTTAATTATCTCCTCTTCTAACACAATTGTATCTTCCAGGTTGAACAGTCATCCAAACTGCTACACTTAAATATTATTTATGTGCCCCTTAGCTGTCATTTTAGAACTGCTGAGCTCAAAACCAAGCAGCTGCATTCTGATGAGCATGAAAAAGAGGGGAGAAAGCGGTTAGTTAATTTGAACAGCAGCTGCTTATCTGGCCACCTAGGAGATCAGAACGACAGATTCAGGTTTATCTCTGCATATGAAATGCTCCCATCTGTTATTCAGAGTGTCTTTGGCAGAACAGAAAACACTCCAGTAAAAGTAAATCTCAGCTCAGCCACAGAAGGGTTATGTACCTAACCAGCCCGTGGGATCTGGAGCACAGATTGACACAGTTTAAGTTACACCGGATGTGCCTTGATTGGCATGGTCAGAAACTGTCACCAGTGCCAGGTTGAACCAATCATGCCATCTAGGCCATCAGCCTTAAACATTTTGCAAACTCAGGCAAATGTCGAGATTACCTCCACCATTCCATATATGATGTCTAATTATATTGGCAGCCAAATCATACTTCAACACAGGCAATGGGACAGCACCTTAGATCAGTAGAAAGGTTGGAGGGGACACTGGGCAGATAAGCTTGGGGAGAATAGTGGAAGAAACTGGAGAAGGAAATTCCTCTACAGTTTAATTCTGTCTAATTTTAGAGCCTGTCCTTAATTTTAGTGGCATAATGTGCAGAATGTTGGACTCAGATTAGGGAGAGACAAATTCAATCCTACCTCCTGCACGCACACACACACACACACACTTGCACAAAAATAGATATGAACTCCATGTTTTCAAGTCACCAACATTTTTCATTCAACTTGCTGTTGCTGGTTGCTTTACAAAACTTGTCAGCAACATTGAAGAACTGCTGTTTGGAACCTGATAGCTAGAGCACATGCACTGACAGAAAATGGTGTCATTTTCCAGGCTTTGTGGCTGATGCGCAGTATTGCTGATGCTTGAAAACGTTTGGGACTACAGTGCTGTAATGCAAAATCTATGGTTTTAGAAAGTAATAAAGCAATCTCAACATTACCCAAAGGGCCAAAATTTCTTCTTTCTTGTACAAGTGCATGGAAAAAACAAAGGCCAAATAGCAGTTTCTGCCAGGTTTCTTTCTTTTCACAACTGTTAAAGAACGTGGGGTCAGAAATTGGGTCATTCAGGTAGGATCGAAGGAGATTTGCTCTCAGTCCTTTTGGTGGCTCATTTGTCATTTTTATTCCATTCTGGAGAATGCTCACAGGAAACTTTTCTGATGGGTAACTGGTTAGCCACAACCTGGTGAACCAAGAACACATTTGATTACTTGGATGTTGTCATGATCAAGATGTAGAAGTCAAATTAATAATGGTAAAGTTATTCCTTTATTTTAATAATACTAAAGAAGCATTGGAAATAAGGTAACAAAAGCTATTTTTTAACCAACCTAAGAGGCCCATGCTTCCACACTAACCATAGTAGTATGGAGGGCCCACTCTGTACATGCTACTTTTGATTTTATGCTTTTACATTTTATTTTACATTTAATTATTTTTGTTTTTTGCTCATTACAAGTTGAAGGGAGAGAGGAAGTCAGTGGTTTCAACAGTAAAGAACTCAGAACTCCTGCCTCTGAAGCTGGCATGAGGGGAATAACTTGTGTGATTTGTGGATTGTTCCTCAGCACCAGCCTGAGGATGCATATAATTTTCACCTGAATTTGACATGGGTGTTTTCAGGCACAATCACTTCTTCACAAATTTTTTCCAAAGCAGGCATCCAGCTGGTTGCAAGGTGGCAGTTCTGCAGCACCACCCAAGTTCCATCAATAATAGCCTGATTAATCATCTTAGCTGCGATTGGACCTTGCCCTTGTCCAAGAGAAATTGTCTGTATGCTTTCCATGCCAAGGTCTTCAGCAAACTTCAACAAGCCTAGGGTCGAATATTTAAAGAGAGATACTTATAAAAAATCCTCCACAAAGCCCTGCCCCTACTTGTTAGGTGATGGAGATTACCCTGGTCTCTCAAAAACTACCCAGCAGAGCATACTAGCTTATCTAAGCTGGTAAGGCTTTGTCTATGACCTCCCTTGGTGGACCACTTATCTACTACAAGGACTAGGCTAATTATGGAGAAGTCCATTCATTACCTGGCCATCAGGTAATGAACTGGCCACAGCAGTTAATAACACAATGATAGTAGGAAATAATTTCAGTCTACACTAGGGAAGGGATTACCAGCTTTAATTGAGTCTGACATTATCAAGATATTTTTATAAAATAAACATTTATTGTGTTTTTAAAAGTGAGAAAGACTATCCAAGAAAGTCAAATTGTTTCTGGCTTATGGTAACTCTAAGAGGAACCTATCGCTGGGGTTCTTGGCAAGATTTGTTCAGAGGGAGTTTGCCTTTGCCTTCCTCTGAAACTGAGAGAGTATGAATTGCTCAGGGTCACCCAATGGGTTTCCATGGCTAAGCAGGGATTCAAACCCTGGACTCCAGAGTCATGATCCAATGCTCAAACTACTACACCATATTGGGTCTCTTTCATGGTAACTTTTTGTAATTTCAACTAAAGATATCTGCCTATAATTTGCATGGATAATTCTTTCTTCATTTTTGTTGTTTAAGAAAACTCACCTGCCATGGGATCAGCACCTGGAGATAAGATGAAAATGAGTGGTGCACAGCAATTAGAATCATTGTAACTTCCTGCAAGATCAAAAGTTGGAGGTTCAATGTAAATCCTTCCCATATTTTCTGTGATAAAGCGTTGGGTCGCTGGAATAATTTTATCTGGCCTCAAGCATCGGAGAATGACCATGCGATCAAGACCTGTGGTCAAATTCCACTCACCCGGAAACCATTCTTCGTGTGGTCTGGCAGAATCATAAATCATTTTCCACGCCCAGATGTTGGCTTCAACATGATCCATCAAACCATGCAAGTTTTCTAGGCTTGATGCACGGACTATCTCAGCCCATGACTTGTCACTCAACCATTCTGGGGCAGGATTGGGATATGGGTTATCAAGAGCAACGCCACCTGTCAGCAAAAAACGCCAAACTTCATCATCTACTTCATCTTTCCCTTTCATTATCCCTACTGTCAGGAGGAGGGAGAAAAGAAGCTTGTCCTTCTCAAACAGGGATCGGCAGACGTTATTGTAGATGCTTACTGTGAAATGGTCGATGATGTTTTCAATCCTTTCCTCTAAGACATCACTCTTCCTGCTATTAGCAAGAGACTGGACATAGAGGTTAATGAACCATACCAAGGAATACTGATACATTGGTTCAATATTTGCCAAGTCAGAAATGCAGAAGAAGACTGTTGCTGAATGAACAGCTACAGGCTTATATCCCATCCGAGTGGCATCAATTTCCATCTCAGTGGCAGTAGCTATTTCCTGCTTTTCAGAGATTTCTTCAGACAATTCTTTGGAAGAAGACAGAACTTTAATTGCTGTTTCATCTTCTAAGATATTTCCTTCTGATTTGGAAAGAACTTCAAGGATTTTGTCTTCTATCTCCTTCAACTGTTTCTTGTTAGCTGCACTCTCAATAATCAGTTTGTTCTTCTTTTCTTCCAGTTCAGGTTTTTCCTTCGCAGCCACAATTCCCAAAAGTTGGTCCTGAAGACCAAGTGGTGTAATCATGAAATTGAGCAGACAAACTTTCACAGCCACTTCAGGGAGATAATGAGGATTCCTCAAACGAGTTGTGATGTACAATTTGAAATCATGTGAGTACTCAATAATGTTTTCTCCAAGTCTCATGTACTCCACTCCTTGCTGTTTGAAAGTTGTCTTCAGCAGCACTGGCTCCAAGAAAGCATCCAGCTCTTCCCCAATATTTTCAAGCAAGACGGGTGTTCCAAACTGGATAGCATTTTCCAGCGTTCTTACATAGTTTGTGTCAGACAATTTGATGACAGAGAGCTTATTGCCCTTTTCCATATTTTTGACCCACTTGTTGGCTTGTCCTTGAGGGTCAATCATTAAAGCCCACCGCCTGGAATTGGAAACAATGATACCATTGTCAATTGAAAAGGAATCAATTGGTAATCCTGCAATCTGCCAGGCACGGATCTTGACTGGATCCCCCAATGTGTTACTCAGGCTGAAATCACTGGAACATGGGATATTCTCCTCCTTGCAGAGAGCCAACCATTTCTGCTGACATTCTTGACGGTAATCAACAGTGAAGGCTCCAAGATAAGCTACTGTGCCTGAAGATAATAAGACATCCCCAGTAAGGTCTGTATATTTAATTGCTAGTAAGCGGGCTGCCTCTGTCCACCGGTCCTTCTCCCCTCCCAAGCCACTAATCAGTTTTTCAGCACGAATCAGCTTCTGGGAGCAGATTTCAATATTGTTCTCCAGTTCTTTCTTCCGGTTATTCATTTCTTCAAACTCATCATTCAGCGCTTGGAGGCGATCCATCAGCTCCTTGAGTTCTGCACGTTTTGTATTCAGCTTCTGCATTTGAATATCTAGCAAGCCTTCTGCCTCTCGGAGCCGCTCACGTTTTGGGGCCACCACTTTCGCAACACGATCATACACCTCCATGGCTCTCACCCATTTGCATAAGCCTTCACAGGCAGATGACACGTTTTTGATAACTGCAGGTTGAAAGTCTGGATGATTGATAAACTTCTCTCTAATTCTCTTCATTACAGCATGAGGAATATTATCTTTGTCGTAAGTCTTTAAGCTCTCAAGGAATTTCAGATCTCCTAAAACCTTTTTGGAACTACCCCAATAATCTTCTATCATTTTACCTGCAGTTCACAGAAATGAATTTAAAATATTTATACATATTTTAAAATACAGATTTTTTTTTTCCTACAGGAAATTTTGTAAAAGTAAAAGTAACAGTGTATCTCTCTAGATATCCACTTTCCCACTGGAGTGCCTTGTAGATGTATTGAACAACTACTCCTATAGTTTCCAGCCAGCAGACCCACTGGTTTCTGGATGATGGAAGCAGTAATCCAAAACATCTAAAGGACAGCAAGCTGGGGAAGACCGATAGCATTCATACCCACTATGGAAGGGAATTATACCTTCCCTGATTTAGAGTCGTTTAAGTAAATACAGGAAAATACATTCAGACTGTTCATCTATACCCATTGATTACGTGCACTGGATGTACATAATCTACATGTATTTACCATGGGATCTTTGATAGATGCAAGACACCTATATGCAAAACATGCATGCAGCCCCTGTGAATGGCAAAAAACTGTTTTCATAAGAAAAGAACCTGGAAGATTTTAGATATTCTTGGTCTGTCCCTGAAATCAATTCTGAGCATCCAATTAATAGTTAAGTAAAAACAAATAATGAGTAAGCTGATATAACAAATAATTGTCATGTTTAAGTATTAGCCAAGATGCAGTAACGCACTTCCACCAGTTCCCTGTCTACCCTAAAATCCTGCTCTGGAGGGAAGGAAAATCCTCTTAAGGAGGTCTGGGGTTCCATGGAGGGCTGCAGAGAGATGGGGAGGGGGAAAAAGTCCCAATTTTGATAGCAATGGATAATGATGTACTGGGTAGATTTTGGCCATTATCAACCCATTCAAGCAGCCTGTAGTGGAAGAAGATATGATAGTAAGGACGGCCATCCCACTACTCTCACAAAAGGCTGCTTGTTTTTCCTTCTTTCCTCCTCACTCCCATTTTTCTGCTGTGTCTTTTCAAACCACAAGCCTGTACTAACTAAGCATAAGTTGTTACACAAATTTCAGCTGATGAATGAGATGCAAGTGTTGAGAGATGAATGAGATGCAAGTGTAAGAGATACAAAAGAGCACATGGCCACTAAAATTCTATAGGGGTAGAGATTTTAATAACTGGGGTTTTCTTCTGGGTTTTATTTTGTTTTGCTTTTTACCGCTTCCAGTTGGATCAGGCTTTCTTTCTGGTTTTATTCCTTTCATGACACAAATGCTCTCCATGACAAGCTTGACAGGCCCTGGCGGATTCTGCATGGATTTGACGAGGGAGATATCCGCAGGATTGAGGGTATCAAGAGCAGCAAGGGCAGCCTCTAGAGCTGGCATGGCTTCAGCAAGGTCCCCCTCACATTCTTCCTGAAATCACATCAAACATAATCCCCCTGTATTGACAGCACCACTCTGCATGAATTGAATGAAACAGTAATTTGGAAAGAACGATTCTCATTCACTTTCCCTTAGTTTTTTAGTCATTCCTTATCTTTATGGTGTACAGGGCAGGATATGTGTCTTCTCTCTCACCAACACATACCTCCCCAGGAATACTGACTTAGACAAGGAAGGGACAGCAAAAGGCACAGGATGGACAAAGAACAGAAGCTATACAAGTTCTAGATCAGCAGTGGGTGACCTCTGGCCTGGCAGGTGTTAAGAATCCTCAACTCCCAGGAGACTCAGGCAATAAAGTAAGAGGATGTGGGGATTTTAGTCCAGTCCTGAATTAAGACTTACAATGGCCACTTACAAATCACCAAAAATCTGTCACCTCTAAGAGGAAAAAAGTAGACACTAGCCAAGATCCTACATTATGCTGATATAGCATAATTCTACCCTCACATAGTTACGTGGTAGTTGTGTTTCAACAACCAACTACTGAATTGTGCAATCAATTGTGTATCTGCCAACAAGCCTGCTTATTGTCCCATTGTGAAATGGGGAATCTACAGGAGCTGTTTCTACAATCCCACTAAATAAAGTGGTACACTGAAGGCAAGAATGCATAATGCATAGTTGGAAACCTGTTGGTTAGTCCCAACTGAAATCCCAGCATAGTCCCAACTAAAGTAGACCCAAGGAATGGTGAGTTAACATGTAGGAAAATCCAACTGATTTGATGGCTTGACTTACTTGGCACTAGCAATAGGATTTAGGCTCATGTGAGACAATTACACTGTAGAAGTCTACTTATGCAACTATGAACTGAATAACTGTGTTGCACAATGACCAAAAAAGTTCAGCTGCATGGGCAAGGCAGCTTACATGGATGTATGACACTAAGAGGATTTAAGCTGCCGATATGGGTAAAATCTACACGTACATTTTCTTCCAGGGCAAACAGCAGCTATGGGGGGGGCACATACAAATCAAAAAAGGCAAAAAGTTTAAATGACATGACCTTCCTCCATATCATGCCACAGTTACACTCATACTCACTGTGGTTCAAGACACTTTGCTGCCTGAGGACAGCAGGGCACCCACCTCCCCATTCCGTATTCAGAAATTGAGTAGGTTGGTAGTTGAATATTACTTCAATACTGGTGACAGGATAACACCTTCCATTGAACCTGAGGGCAGGAAGCTAGATAGGTTGAACGGGGCAAGCCATGTGGCATACATAGTCCAGTCCTCCAAACAAAGGGAATGGCTGAGGATCCGAGGACGAAAAACAAGGGAGCTACGCTAATACACCCCAGTACATGCTGCCTGAGGACAATGCTTCACTCTGCCTAAGGGGAAGGCCAGACAGGACCCCTACCCCAATGACTGCTCTTGCATTAAAAAACTACTGTAAGAATCAATCACATCTTCACCAAATATTCCTAAGTAAGCCTCAATGTAACACGAGGGTGGGGATTCTTTGGCTCTTCAGATGATTGGCCTGAACTCCCACCAATTCCAGCCAATATGGCCCAATGACAAGGGACAGGGAGAGCTATAGTCCAACTTGATGAGCCATCAATTCAACACTCTGAAATTACATCTAGAATGGGTCCTGAGAATCTAGGGAATAGCAAATAAGGCTGAACAGAGCTTGGAAAATATTTTTTTTTTGGACTACCACTCCCAGAATCCTCCAGTCCCCCCATAGGAGTTATATATTAAAACTGTTTAAAGCACATACCTAAAGTACTGAGGGAATTCTGGGACCTGTAGTCCAAAAGCCTTTTGGACCAAACCCTTGTGTGATTGATTGTTGTTTACATCTTGAGGTTTATCACTTAACAAACAGTACTGTGGGTAGTATGAGTTCCAATGGGGAGCTAGCACCCTCATGCATGGGAAAATACCTTAATGCCCTGTGCAACAGCGGCAGCTTCATTGGCCTCCTGCTCATCAGCAGCCACTAGCTCTTTCTTAGCATCCACCTCAACTGTTTCTTTTTCTATGTGAATCATCATTTTCTCCGTTTCTTCAGAGGTTTTCATCAATTCAGGCTGAAGAGCTGTCAGCTCCTTCTGCATAACTGCAACCTAAAGAGGACACCAAGGAAGAGAGAGAGAGAACTATCTTGATACTTCATAAGCATGCAGGGCAATTACTATTTCAGAGACTTAGCCATAAGGAAACCTTATTCTAAAAATAGCATGACAATGCAGCTGAAATAATGAGTTACTCTAAAAGTTGAAAGGAGTTTGACAGAATCTTCCCTTTCTCCCCGCCGCCAAAGCTGCATCAAGTACTTTCTGTTATCTACAAGTTTTTTGCCAATGCAATATCAATCTTCCCTAGCCCTGGAATACAACTTCCACCATTCCTAGCCACTGAAGTTTTAATTATTATTAATTAAATTATTAATTTTAATTAATTACTGCCACAAGACTGTGTTACACAAAGCACTGGAAAGAAGATATAGAGCCCACCTTAGAAGAATGGAAAATCAAAGTAATGGACATCATGGAAATGGAAAAACTGACCAACATATTGAAAGAAAATCGAAATCAACAGTTTGAAAAGCAATGGAACTCAATCATTAAATGGGTGAAGGAGATTTAGACATGAGAGAATGGGAAGAAGAGTAGTTCTGAGACAATAACTTCTATATGAAGGGTAGAATATAGAATGAGAAAATAATTATATGGGAATATATGTTAATAGGTAGTAAAACAGTAAAGTAAGAATGCAATAACAAAAAAGATATTTCACACTAAGGAGGTTTTGTCTAAGATAAACACAAGATTGAGATTAGACTGGAGGAAAACGCGTAATAAAGATAGTAGGGTAGGGAGAGAAGGGGAGGGAATAAGGGGGAAAGGAATGAGAGAAAGTGGTCAATTAGCGGTTTATAAAATACAGAATACAGATATTTAGAGATTACAAAAGGTAGGAGAGAGAGGAGATGACATAATATGGACATATAAAATTGTATTCATGTAAGAAAAACAGATATTTTATTTTTTGATAGAAAATTTTCTTAGTTTCGTATGTGAAGTTTGGATGACATTATCTTGTAAAGATTAATAAAAAATAATAATAATAATATGTACTGTATTCTCCTTTTTTACGCATGTGTTACCAGGCTGTACATCCCCACGTTTTGATATGGTTTAACTGGCAAATATTAATTGGCATAAATACAAACTATACAGTGCTATGGCTATATAGTCATGCTGGCTAAGAGGAAGGACTGGCCAAACATATGTGGAAACTAGGTCAGGCAGAACCTCAAGGCACAGCCAGGTCATAGTTAGGAAATCTTCATGGAATGCCAGCGACAACAGGTGTCCCTCAACAACTCAATCTTTAGAAACAAAGGCACCCGATATTAAATTGATTGCCTTTAACCCTCTTCCCATTTATCACCAAAGTTTTCCTATATTCCCTTTCCTGCCCAGTAATCAGGGAGCTATAACAATTCCCATCAGTCCCTTTGTCATCTAATGCTAAGGCCATTAGCTTATTGTCCACTCCGCAGACTCCACTGTCTATTCTGCCAGAGAGCCACTACCACATTCCCCTTCAGGGCAGAGAAAGAGTATTTAAATCCTGACTTCCGCCAGATAACTCACAATACTTTTGGCATACGGACCATCACTCTGCCATACCAATTTCCAACTTGTGCTGCCCTTGGACTTCTAGTCTAAATCATATCATTTTTATTCAACTCTGCTGGATTGGTAACTATCATCCACAATGCCTTAAACTCTTGCTATCCAAACCTTTCCTCCCTTTTCCTTCAGTTAGCTTTGTGTGAGTGTGAGACTGCTTGGATCTTATGTATGTGTGATTGTTAATTCCCCCAATAAAATAAACAGGTTTATTTTTGAATCTCTGGCTGGTTCTTTCCTGAACGAATACCAGTATACACTGGTGTAAAAGGTTATTTCCCCTTGCAGATCTCCTTTTTAAGCTAATATTCCCCACTGTTTCATGGAGGCACTGGCATTGCAGGTGGACCCCCAAGTCATTTTGGAGTAACATAAATTCACCTTCCTGTTGAGTGGGTGCCTCAAAATAGTTAAGCCTTCGGCTAGTGTGGGAGGGTCATTATTTCTTTTACATCTGAAGAAATGAGCTTCTGTCCATGAAAGATTAAACCAAATAAATAAGAGATCTGTTAACTAACTGAAAGAAGTTTGCAATATAAGCTTTCACAGACTGAATCTTCTTCATGAGATGCAGTCTACAAAACCTTATACTACCAACCTCTCTCTCGGTTAGTCTCAAAGATGCTACTAAATCTCTTGCATACCTATACAGACTAATACAGCTATATCTTTGAACACTACTGCCAAATAAGTAAATTAAACAAATGAAACCTGCTTTTAAAGTACCACAAGCACTAGCCACCTGGAAATACTTAGGATTAAGCTGTGTAGCCAACCAGGAAGATTTATGTATTAGAAGTGTAGGAAGAAGAGAAGGAGAAAGTAGACACAATTTCTCAAAAGTATTATACATCCCAGGTTCAGATGCCACAATAACTTATTGCCTCCTAGTTGATTTCTTCCACTTGTGTGAAGGGAGGAGCAGAAGGGGCATAAACCACACCAGCACACTGCTCATTTACAGTTATCCAGGAAATGTCAGAAACTCTGGTTTATCACTGTGTGTAAACACAGCCAATGAAAACCAATATAGGTATTTGCACGCCCACTGGTTTCAGCACATACTTACTTGTGAAGCAGCAAAGTCAAGTTTTTGAAGGCCCACAAGATAACGATTTCTCATCATATCAACTTCATGCCTTTTGCTATTTAGCAGCGTCTTAAAGGTCAGAATCAATTCCAAGTAAGATGTCGGTGTTACATAATTATGCCTCCGAAGGGTACTGAAATAGTTGACTGAGAGCTCTCTTACACTTTCTTGGAAAAATTTGCACATGGATACAACCCTGGGAGAGGGAGCAAGGAGTACATGCATGTTACTAGGCAGGCAATACAATCTAGTGAGTCAGATTGTGCACTACTCATGAAACCTGTGCAGACTTCTGGTCAAAATTTTTCCTTAGGATATAGGTAGGTGAAAGTGGCTTGAGTGACATGATAAATTGCTTTGTAGCCTGCGCTATGTAACCTTATCAATACATCCATTATGGTGATGAATAGTTATAAATGTCCCCTCTGTAAACATTCAAGCTACTATTCTATTCATCTACAGTCATTCTAATACTGTTCACAGGAATGAATCCAGCAGGCCATCAACCAGGGATCATTCTCATTTGAGCCAAATTCAACATCATAAAACCCAGATCCAAACTCATAAAAGAAAATAAGAACAGCCATGAATAATGAAACCAAATGTCTACATAATTTAGTTTGGCCCTGATATATAAGAAGCTAAAGAAAAGAGGAAGCCTTAGTGGATGCATTCAGAGTTATGTACAGAAGAAAAAGCATGTTGGATCAGACTCAAGACCTACTTAGTCCAGCATTTTCTTCTTGCTATCACCAACAGGAAACCTACAAGTAGGACACGACCAAAACAGCCCTCTCCCACAAACGCTCCCCAGCAAATAGTAGTCAAAGGTGTTCTGCCTCTGATATTGAAGACAATGTATTGCCATTGATCACTTTACCCTTATCAACATCAGGTCAATGAGCCAGTGTGGGTCAATGAGCCAGTGTGGTATAGTGGTTTGAGCACTGTATTACGTCCCTGGAGATCAGGATTTGATTCTCCACTCAGCCATGGAAACTCACTAGGTGACTTTGGGTATATCACACACACTCAGCCCCAGAAAACTCCACGATAGGTTCACCTTAGGGTTGCCAAGTTAGAACCAACTTGAAGGCAAACAACAACATGGGTCAGCAAAAAAGTATCAAAAAATGTTCTTCGGAAGCTGGCCTGATATTGAAATAAGCCAATCGCAGATTATTATTTTTTACAGTTTCAGTTATGGTATATTTTAAAATACTTTGTAATCAACTTTGTAAGAGTTTTTATCTTGAAAAGCAGGGTAGAAATTACATATATATACATAAAGTGTGTGTGCACGCGCATGTGAGAGAGAGAGAGACAGACAGAGAGAAAGAGAGAGAGAGAGCGATCATGACGACATACGATTTTCTCACTTCATCTTCCAGTTTCACATCCTCTAAGAATTTGTTGGCAACCATTTCCAAAGCATCCTTGGGCCATTGTTGAAACCAGTCAATAGTGCAGCAATTGATCAGCGAAGGGAACATACGTAAGCGATTCCGGAACGCATCTCCAATGGGACTCATTGCTGAAAAGCATATGGTGCTCATTTTTCAAATTTGTTTACTCATTAGCACAGCTTCCCCAAGCTGGTGCCCCCCAGACTGTTTGCAATATAGACCCCCAAGATCCCAAACCTGCATGGCTACAGCAAGCCATAATCCAACTCATTTACAGGGGAAGACTGCATGAACAGGAAGAACTCAGAACAAAAAAAGAACATGCTTTATTCCTACCTAGGACAATATGTAGATTCTTCTTCACACGTTCAATAAAGAAGTTGTACATGGCCAGAGGGGTGGCTTCGATTCTCCTGCCTTCAGTCCTTGCAGCACTCTGCATTTTTTCAACAATGTCAGCCTTCTCATCAGCAGCAAATATGTTAGGCACATCACCTGTGTTCAAAAGCATGTTGATATCCTCCACAAATGACTCATCCTTTATCTGGTTGTCACAGAATAAGAAGACAGTGCTTTTGTTGGCCACTCCCGACTGCAGCATAACCTTCTTGATATCTTCTCGCCAGTCATTTGTGGTATAGAACTTGGTGATTTCAATCATGAAGAGTTCATAGGTATTCATGAAGGTGCCAAGTTTGGTTGCACTCTGTCGGCCGCTCCCGCCAATGCCCACCAGCAATAAGTGGCCGTTATCCTGCTTCAGTACTCGGCATATCCTCGAGATGTGCTCAATGGCAAATTTAAACATGACCAAAGCCATGGGGGCTTTGCTGATGTTATTGAACTCTTCCAGATAGTACTCTACGACAGAAGTCAGCTTCTTTAAGTCTGTGATTTCATCATAGACTTTTGTATCACTGGATGGGTTAAAATAATCTCCAAAGAACAGGCTTCGGATATTTTCATCTTTGATCTTTCCAGTGCGTGACAAATGGCTTAATACCTATGAAGCAGAGAAAAATACCTCAACTTTAGGGGCTGGTGCTAACATTAAAAGCCCTAAATGACATGGGACCGAAGAAAGTGTGCCATCTCCCACACCAGAGTGTAGAAGTAACTACTCACAAATTGTAAGTTCTTTTTTTTTAATTAATTTTAAGTTTATTATTTAAGTTTAAGTTTAAACTTACTTCTAATTAATTCCTTCTTGCAATAGCCAAAGCACAACTGTTATGTTAGCCATTAATATGTTAAAAGATAACTTTTGCTATTTTTGTGGTATAACTATATGTTCGTTATTTCTCAGAGTTACAAGAGCTGCGGTTTCACTACCTAGACATGTTTTGTGTAGTTCATAGTATTCTGGTATATGTTTGTTTTAAATAAATGAAATAATCATTTTATTTACTCTTCTTTTATCATTTATCTTTTTATTAAAAACATTTATAATATTATAATCAGAACACATAGAAATAGAATCAGAATTCAGAAAAATAAGAGGAAAACAAATACTAAAAGCTAATCCAGTACTATTTGTCATACAGAGCTGTCCATCCAATACAAGAAAGAAAAACATATATAAGCATTGAATTAGAAATAGGAACATTTAAAGAAAAGTGGTTGTCTACTTCCTTTTGCCATCAATCTAGAACACTCTTTACGCACTTTTTTTTGTATATATATGTGAAAGTCACTACTACTTCATTCTAAATATATTCAATAGTTTGAGTGCACTCTTTCCCGTGTTCTTCTTTATATAACATATCATTATAACATATCTTATTTATTTATCAACACTTTTTTTCCCCAAAGTGTAAAGAAAGGCTAATTTCGTAGTTCAATTCAGTTTACCTTTTAGTCCTCCATACATAATGCATATATCCATCTTCTATAATTAATTTCTAAGTATTAATAATTAGAGTAAACATTTTTATGTTATTTCTTCTCTTTTTATCTTATATCTTAACACTCCATCTCTTATTTACATACGTTATCACAGGCTCCCAATCTTTTTCTAATTGGTTAATTTGTTTTCCCTTTATATAATGGGTAAGTAAGTCATAATCTTTCAGTTCTATTATTTTTGATAACCATTGATCTATATCTGGTGTATTTGTTTTTTTACAAATTTTTGCAAAGTTTATTCTTGTTGCTGTAACCAAATACAACAAGATTCAATTTTTATTTACTCTTCAATAAAGAGAACACAAATAACTTTTAAAATTTCTGCCATATTGGTTCTTTTGAATTTTCAACTATAATGGCAACCAACTCATTTTAGGGATCTAAGAATTGGGACTAATTAATTTTTACAATAATTTTACAAGCTCTGATCCATGATTTTTAATATTGTCTTCTGTTTTTGGCTGGTGGTTCAGTTGTTGTCTTAGGCATCTCATTTTTATGGATTGCCATTTTACAGTATTTTCATGGTGCAGAATTATATCATTTTACACCACCTAAAAACCCAGGTTTGGGGGTGAAGAGCAGCGCATAAAACAAACATATATGTTTGTAGGCAATTTGGGTTCCATTTTGACATAATATAATGCAGGAGGAGAGGATATGCCATTGTGCTTGCTTATCTATTTATCATACATTGTTTTGTTGGGGGTAAAAAGTTTTCCAAGCATTTAGTGTTTTGTTTCTGATTTCCTAAGCAATTCTAAACAAGCCATTCTGTCTTCTTGTAAGAATTGTGTCAAAAGCCAACAAGATAACTCACTGAGAACATGTATTTGTTTACAGAAAAATGTTACAATGATCTGTTTCCTGTGTGTAGGATAAGTAATTTGTGCATATTTTCTCTTCCTTGGAATATCTATAAGAATCCTGTTGTTTCAATAAAACATTGTTCACCTAATCAGACTACTGTTGTGGCTGAACTGACAGCAGAAGCTGAGATGATGTTCTCTTTTGGCCAAGAGTAATTTTGTCTGTTTCTGTGTGTATGTGTGAGTGTGTGTGACTCCTTCCCAACCTGATTCAGGGCCCAATTTCAGCTCTGTGTTTATATACCTGGGAAACAAGGGTGGACTGATATTTCAGTCACTCCCAACTGTTTATCTGTCCTGGTGCTATTTCTTCCAGTAACAGACTGTCAAGAAATGTACTATCATTTTCAGGGGCAAAGAAAAGTGGAAGCAGCCATCCAAACAGAGAATTGAGCAGGACAGGTGAATATTAAAAAATCTTGAAATTCTCAACCATGGTAATTTTAAAATTTGTCTTCTTGCCTCAGTACTGCAACCTGCAAACAGGGCTTAATAGGAGATGGCATTTTGTTCCAACATTACAGAGATCTCAGATTGCCACAATTCTGTCATTCCTCTCCCTTTATTCAAACAATCTGACTGCCTGGAGACCAACATACCTTGTCAACGCTTTGCTTGAAGCAGTCAGAGGTGGTTTCTTTGACCATGTTAAAAAACACCTCTCTGTCCTCTGCATCTATTAAACGGTCATAGAAGACCCGATACACTTCATGAATCCAAAGCCTGATCAATTTCTCTCCATCCTGCCAAATAGAGAAGGAACCAAGGGGAGGGGGATGTGAAAATGCACCAAACTTCTTATCCTTCATGATTATTGATTGTGAAGAAATAGCTGTGCCCAAACCTCTCCCCCATCTCCCAGTTTTTTCCCCACTTGAAGTCTTTCGTTCTTCTATCTCATTCTCAGAAGGCTTTAGAATTTACTTTGAATTCATTTTGATGGTGTGTTTTTTGTCTGTTTGTTTTGCAAGGTGTTTGCTTTGTCTTATTGTTGCAAGGTGGCAAAAGGGTACTGAGCGTTTTTGCTTCTTTATACTACATGTCTCTCCACTCTGCAGCCACCCTAGCTTCTCACTCTTCTTGGTCCAAAAAGGCTAACTAATGAGTCTTCCCAGACTTTAGCTAAAGCAAAGGAAGTCAGAGAGGCAACAGACCACCAAAGAGCTGACTGTCTAATGAAAAGCATAATGTTTGTCATGCACATCCATTGGTAACTTCAGCTAAGGTAAGTGCAAAGACCTCTCACCCTACGTATAAGGATTTCCCTGAAATTTTCATCTGCTTCAGATGCCTTATTTCTTTACCAGAATGAAATATATTCGTCCCCCCATCTAAAAAAAGAAGCAGCACATGTTTAGCACAGTACTGGCTTGAAGCCACATCATCAGGAGTTTGATCAACAAATGTAAATGACTTTAGACTAGACCAGTTCTAACCTTTTAAGAAACAAATGTCTAATCATCATATTTATGTACACAGGTAATTGGGGCCACCTTCTGTATGGATTTTATAGGAAAAGTTATGGTTCTAATTATAGCTGAATATGTCCACTTTCTTTTTTAATCTGAGGTGCAACTGTATACATATTAGTCATGACAGTAAGCTAAATATCAGGAAGCCTCCAGTTTGAATCTCACATCTAGCACAAACATACATGGAGACCTTAGGAAAGCTACCCTTTTCCTTTCTCAGTGTCAACTTACTCCATCTGCCCAACATCTTCAATACAAGGATAATAAGGATGGGATCTACCTTATAGGGCTGTTGTAATGAGGAGCTCTGATGAGGAAGGATGTGGCACAAAAAAACCCTTCAGATGATGGTGACGAGAGCAAGATCAATAACAATAACAACAAAATGTGACTTGAAAAAAATTCAGTTATACAAAACATTATAAGCACTAGGTTAGTGGTGACTGAGTACTCCTACAGTAAAAAAGAGAAAATGTAGAACACCTGCAAACGGGTATGTGGGCAGAGCAGCACACCTCGAATCACCCGGGAGAAATCACGCAGGTTAAAGACATAGTGAGATTTGGAAGGAGTAGGGAGGAAATTTTCCACAGCCAGTTTGTAAATATTCATGGTAGCATGGACCAACATTTTGCCAAGCCTTTAAAAAACAAATACAATCTGGGTTAATGCAAACACAAGTTCAGGTGAGACGGGAACCCTGTCTTTCTTTACTTCTCCCAGTTTGATCACCCTGCCAGTCTCTTGGCCTTCCATCTCTGCACCTACATCATCTGCTTGAATGCCTCTTGGAAATCCTTCCCAGAAAGTTTCCACATGCCATTGCAGCCTCACCTCCTTTCTGCATCTTTTCTAAACCTCCCCACACTCCATCTCCCTGCCAGCCTCAGCCCAAGACACTTGCTGACTGAGGCAATAGGTGAGATGGTGTCCACTTTGCCAAAGCTGACCCAGATTTACCTCAGCACTGGCAATGGACCTATATCTTCCCCGTACATTGGGGGATATGGTACTTTAGCGGTGCAGGGAAAGTCATATGGCACACATAATTCTGTCCTCCAGTATTGACTCCTACTACCTATCCCCCAGCAACTAAGGTAGCCTGAGGAGGCTACCTTATTTTGCCCAATGGTAGGTATCAGACCAGTCCTTTACATTTTTATCCAGTCCTCCCTTCTAACTACTATTTTGTAGCTTACACACCATAAACTCCCCCTTCTCCACTGTCAAAGACTACATATCCTCTACATTGTACTGGTATGCTGCTTGCAGCCCTGCCTAGTAAAGCACTCTCAGCTGGTGCTTATAAATGCCAGCTGAAAGCAACCAATTTTGCTCATTCACTCTCTTCTCCATGTGGAAATAGGGGAGTAGGTTGGAATCCTGGGGGCTTTATCATAGGTAAATTGCAACTGCAGCAATAGCATCTTTGACTGGGACTTATTCACATTATCTCATTCCCCTCCTGGTGAGAGACAATTTAGAAAGTGTTTCCTTTGCAAAGGAGGTCATTAATGGATTTTTTTGGTGTTAAAGAAACACTTTCCAAACAGTCTCCCACTGGGAGAACAACAGGAGAAAAAAATGATATCATGTGATAAGTCCCAGCCAAAGATACTCTTTATCCTGCTGTAAAAGAGTGATTTGAGCATTGGACTACAACCCTGGAGATCAGGGTTCGATTCCCTACTCAGCCATGGAAACCCACTGGGGACCCTATGAGCATCACACACTCTTAGCCTCAGAAAACCTCAAGATAGGTTTGCTTTAGAGTTGCCATAAATTGACAACAACTCAAAGCACACAACAGCAATAATTGCAATTTACTTGCCTTGTGTATGAATTCCCTAGTCTCCAATCAGGGATCCCACTCTAATTGGGAAACAGTAAGCAGGGGACTCAACACTCAGGCAGGGCTTTGCAAGTGGGAAGCAGGAGCATAGCTGTGGGGGGAGGTGATGAGAGCATCATCCCTCTAAATAAGAATTCTGTCCTCCCAAATGAAATTTTCCTTCAGTCCCCAAATGTTCAACAATGAGACAATTGAAAATAATTAATTCCTAGACTTCTTCTATTTTGCTGTGTTCACATTCTCTTGGCAACTACTTGTTCCTTTTCTTTGGGTGCCTAAATTCTACAGGCTTCCTCCACTTATCTGACAGGTTAGGGATGGGAGCACTATTAGAAAATGGAATTGGTTGAAAAGCAGAAACTATGTACTGTACTGTAGGGAGCATGAAGGACTTACAGAGGCTCACCTGGGACCAACCACATGTGTGGCTTGCGAAGTCCCTCAGCCAGCTTAGTGCCTTCCCTTCCCCGGCTCACTTTGCAAGCAGTGTGTACACACAAATGGTTCCAAGAGAGCCTCTGTAGGCAAGAAGAACTGATGAAAGAGCAGAACCTTTGTCAAATTAATGGAACTTGTTTTTAATTTGGAAGCATCAAAGGAGCAAGTAGTCAGATGATGGGGTGTCAAAAAGTGGGGGGCTTCCTGTACTTCTAAACGCTGAACTGATGTTTTAAGTTATTGCAATACTAGAAATTGAGAGGCTGAAAGAAAATTTCATTTGGTGGGTAGAATTCTTATTGGAGGGACAAAGTCCTCATTTTATACCTCTGCAGTTACACCCTCTGTGGGTGAGAAGCTTTCCCCTTCTTCATTAAGAATGGATGAGGAACCTTTGTGGTTTTGACTAGGCTCAGAGGCACTGGTTCCCCCCACCCCCCAAACAAGAAGAAATGCCTTCAGATAGGGGCTTGTCAATGGTTTTGAGCACTAGACTATGATCTTGGAGACCAAGGCTCAAATCCCACTCAGCCACAGAAACCCACTGGATGACCTTGGGCAAGTCACACTCTCAGCCTCTGAGGAAGGCAAAAGCAATCCTCCTCTGAATAAATCTTGCCAAGAAAACCTTGTGATAGGTCACCCTAGGGTCTCTGTAGGTTGGAAACAACTTAAAGGAGCACAACACACAAACACACACACACATGCACCTACACCCCTAGCTAAGCATGCACAGTCACCTTAGCTAGGAAGAAGCTGTGAAAAGTTATGCTGTCTTGATGACGGGCATTGTGCATATTGTAAACAGACCCTTTACCTTAGAAATGAAGCCTCAAATCCTTTGCTGAAGTGCCAGTCAACAATGGAAGAAAAAATCTTGGTTAAAACATCATCATCAAAAGCACTGATGGAGATAATATTCAAGTGCCGTGTGAAACGCCCTGGAAGGCAAAAGGAAGATAGAGTCTCAGTGAGCAGCTTGCTTTGCTTCTGGAGGACCACATTAGGCAGATCTTTTAATTTGGCAATGATGATTTCACTAAATCAGCAGTTACAGCCCCTCTTTCCCCAATCAGCTGGGCAAGAAATACAGTGTACAAGTGGAAACTGCAACAGAAGGCTGCAATGTAATCCTGTCATCTAAGAAAAATGCTGCTGGTTGCAGCTAAGCGCTTATCAGGTCATTCTAGATGGTTTGCATTTAATTTTTTGAAAATACATTTAAAGAGTTGCTTGAGTATGTAGACACCATTGCTTCACTTATAGTCAGCCTATTTCAAACCGATAGGCATTCAACCACCTGAGTTTGGTACAGAGGGAATAAGTGGTCCTGAAATATATTGTAACATATTTTCACCTCTTAGATGGAGTGCTTCTGTTAAGATATCCAGTCACTTAGCTCTTCTCTTTACCAGGACACTATAAGGAAGGCATTCTACTCACTCCATCTACTGCTTTCTATTTTTCCATTGACTGCTGGTCAATGTTTCTTGGCTACTGAGCATGCTCAGTTGCCATTGGGCTCTTTTGGTGGGATTTCCCACTTGATTATTTGTTTCTCAATGACCCTGTTTGGTTCCAGTCCATTGGCTCTCACCTACTGAGTTGGCTATAAGAAGGAGTTAAGATACTCTAAGGTACTTAAGCAAACCTCTTACCTGTAATGTCATTCCTTCCACCACCCGGAGGCCCCATTGCTGAAACAAACAGAACATCAACAATATCTAGCCTCGAAGTGTCCTTCTTGTCATACCAGTGACCATGATCAATCCATTGTCTAAGAAGTTCTATAGGTGGCTGGGCTCCATACACCTCCTTTGCAGGCATATTTAAATCATCTAAGAAAAATATTTATACACCTGATTTCACTATGACAACGAACACACACACACACACAAACACACATCACTCTCCCCATCAGCAGAAGGAAAGGAAGACAGCAAAGAAAACAAGAGCATACTAGAGATTTCTCAAAACTCAGGGTAATGAAATAACCAAAACCTTCTACAGTCCTCCCTCCACATTCGCTAGGGTTAGGGGCACAGGATCTCCATGCAAGTGGAAAAACCATGAATAACTCTAGGTCCTCCCAAACCATATTTAACATGCAAAAAAGTATGATCACCATATTCAACCCACCATGGATTCCTTTGAGGCATCAGGGCTCCTTCACAAGGCAGAAGTAGGGGGCTGGTGGGGTTTACTGCCGCTTCCAAAGCTGTCCCATAACATTTTTAATAGGGACTTCCAAGCCTCGTTTGTAGTTTCTCAGTCTCACAAGGCTTTTAGGCCCTGTTAAAAATGGTATAGGGAGGCAGCAGCAGAGCTGACAGCAAATAATCTGTGAATAATGAAATCCACAAAAGTGAAACCAGCAAATGCGGAGGGATGACTGTATAATCTATTCTCACAATAGCTCTTTGAACTACAGGTCAGTGGTTTGTCACAAATTTCCCCACATTTAGCGGTGTCATGGGCAGATTTAAAAACCTCACAAAGATCAGGACATGAAATGGAACATTCAGTGCAAGACATTAATGCTTACATATTATACCAGATGGCTTGACCCTTGTTTGTTAACAACGACAGCCTGAATATGCACAGAATATGTACTTCTGGTCCCACATTGGGAAAAAGAGGGGTTTAAATTAAATTAAAATAAAATAATGAGTAGCTTACCCACAAACACAATGCCCTTTTTTCCCACTGAAGGTCCAAACAACCCCTTTCTTCTCCTGTCCAGCTTTGACATAATAATGTCTTGAGTCTGATTTGCTGTGGTTCTAGCAGAAAAATTGATGAAGTTAGGGGTGTATTTCGCCTTTGGAAGCTGAATTAGGAAGCTGTTGGTAATTGCTGATTTCCCAGTCCCAGTGGGTCCCACAAACAACAGTGGAATTTCATGGTCCACGTAGGTTTTCAGGAAAAAAGTTTGTCTAGCTGTTTCCATTGTTGGAATGATAAGTTCTGAGACCTGTTATGCAGAGACAGTTAGGCTGAGACATGAATGTTGAGAAAAAAGTCTTACATCCTTATTTCAAACAAAATACCCTCTTGGGAACTGGTGCCTGTAAGGATTTTTTGTGTGCAGCTGGACACAAACCTCTGCCATTTGGAAAGAGTTAATGTGCAGTTGAAAGAGGGGAGGGAACATAGTTCTATGGCTTATGACATAGTTAAAATTATTTATCACATAATGCCGGTAGAAACAGGAGAAGCCCAGTTTTGGAGAGGTAGCAATCCTAGTGATACAAACTTTTATGAGGCATGAGGAATAGCTCTTGTACTGGTTAAAGTATCAAGGAGCTAGGATTTACATCAGTGCACAAACCACTGAATTGTCTTATTAGGGAACTACCAAAGGTTCATAAGTGAGCTGTTGCTGTATAGTAGATAAAACTTACTGATTCCTGTGAAGAAATTAACACTTGTAGAGAGTATATTATGGTGATTGTTGTTATCTCACCTTTCTCCCAGTATGGGACCCACTAGTACTGGGTGTAAGAAAGGAGCAAAGCAGGCCTTGTATTTGTTTAACTTTTTTAAAAAGTATACAGTCAGAATATTTGCTTTAAAAGCTCTGGTACGTGTATGTTCATACCAGCCTTCCTCATGTCAATGAACAGCACTCCAACAGAAACAGGAGAGAACTTGAAAAAAAGTTTCCAGATACTTCAGCATCTCTGTAGCCCACATGAAGCTTGATTGATAGAGTATCTCCTCTGATCTTGCATAACCCTCTGCCACCCAAGTGGTAAATTAATTGGCAGTAGCTTGTTTCATAGCCATTAGATAATGCACAAGTGGTATTATCACATTTACTACACACATTTATGCAACTCTGTATGCATTTATACTGATAACAAACACACAAACAAATTTATAACCATTTCTATCCCGCCTTTCTTCTGAGGTATAGCAGACATGGTATAGGTCCTTTACACTTCATCCTCAAAACAACTCTATGACATCAGACAGGCTGAGATCGAGAATGACCCAAGGTCACCCAGTAAATACCATGATTCACTGTGAACTAGAACCTGGATCTCAACAGACCCACTCCAGCACTCTAAGCACTAGATCACCTCCAAGCTTTCTACAAGCAGTAGGATCCTTGTCAATGAGGTTTATCCAGGCAGCACTCCTGGTGTGCACATCCTCTTACCAATATTTCCAAGTGCAGTTTTCAAAATAAATAGTCATGTCACTTTGTGACCGCATAAAAAGGAAGAAGAATCTAGTGAGCCAGTGTGGTATAGCTGTTAATGTGCTGGATGACAGCTCTGGAGACCAGCATTCAAATCCCTTCTTAACCATGGAAACTAATTGCATGACCTTGGGCAAGTCACATTCTCTTGGCTTAAGAGGAAGGTAAAAGCAAACCACCTCTGAACAAATCTTGCTACAAAAAACCCTGCAGTAGAGTTGCCATAAGTTAGAAACATCATGAAAGCACACAACAACAACAACAACAACAACAACAACAAGAATCTAGAAGGACCTTTAAGACTGATCTATTATAGCATGAGGTTCCATGGACATGAGTCTGCTTTTTCAGATGCCCTGACAGAGTGATGTTAAAGCCACATATTTTGTAAGCATAACTACACAATTGTGAGAATGGGATGGAATGCACTAGGAAACAAAAAGATGCAGATTGTGGCCCCGCTCATAAATCTTTAAGGAGCTGTTTGAGAAGTTTTTCACACAGCTGGAAATGAGGAGAAGCAGCATGTTGAACCTGGGCAACTATTTATTTACGTGAAATTAAAGAAAAAATAAACAGGGAGAATGGGAGATGCCATCAGGATGGGGTAGACTAGATCTACCAGCACCCCACCACCACCACCATGAAACAGATCAATGTAAGTACTGTACCTTATCTCTTGCCAAAAAAGGATCCATCCTCTTCTCTGGGTAGAGTGGCAAAGGATGAGAGTTTAGTCTGTCAGAGGAGAACCTAAGAAAGCACTGACCTACTCTTCCCTCTCTGCCACGGTATTGCTTCTGGACTTTTTAAATGTCTGGGCAGGAAAATGGCAGTTGCAGCAGGGATGGCTGGCCTCTGAGTCAGTGCTGGTGTTTTTCCCTCTCTGCAGAACGACCCTTGACTTAACCACAGGTCATATCAAAATCCATAAGTTTGGCCCCCAAACCTGCCCTCAACCAGAACATGAGTATATATGGTAATTAATTCTTAATATTTGTTTTGAGTTTTGATACTACTTTCTAAACAGTGCTCCCAAGGTGGTATATTCATCTCAGGCATATACAGTCATATCTTCTTAATATCAAGCTGTAGCATCCCACCCCCCCCCCCGCAAAGAAGAGCTTGAAAAATTTTGTTCGCTTCCATTAAGAAACTGTGCAATGAAAGATCATGGTAACACTCCACACCCCACAATTCATGAGATTGATTGGG
Source organism: Ctenosaura bakeri (assembly GCA_948474755.1). NCBI lineage: Eukaryota > Metazoa > Chordata > Lepidosauria > Squamata > Iguanidae > Ctenosaura > Ctenosaura bakeri. Next base: position 606,459 of record CAOLHI010000227.1, on the reverse strand, counting down.
TAACAGCTGCCTGAGCCTTCATGAAGCTTCTGTTGCAAACTTTATACCTTTGTGCCAGCAGCAATGGTCTGCTCTTCTTTTGTTATATACTCCATCCACATGTTCCATTGTCCACTGGCTTGCTTGTGAAAATAAAAGTCATACACGCTTCCTGATTTGGGAGTAGAGGGTAAAGAGTCAAAGAGGAAACAAAGGTAACCAAATAGAGTTTACTTTTTCTTTTCTTTTACAATATTGGGTCTGTTTCACCTTTTTCCTTCTAACCTAAACAGAAACAACTGAATATCTCCAAGTTTTGCTAGTGGTAGGTAAGTATAGTTTATTCAGTACTCACTACAGTGATTCAATAAACACATCTGGAACACTGAAAATTGGGGAAGGCTAGTCAAAGCCTTGAACTAGGATAGGAAATCTTTGACCTTCCAGATATTTTTGGACTAATTCTCAGAAACCCAAACCAGGTATGATGAGAACTGTAGCCCCAAACCATCTGGAAGGCAAAACACCTGAACAATACCTAGTTTATACAGCACAGTTCAAAAAACCATATTCTTCTAAACCAGTGGTTCTCAACCTTCCTAATGCCGCAACCCTTTAATACAGTTCCTTATGTTGTGGTGACCACCAACCATAAAATTATTTATTTATTATTTACAATGCCTCCCCCCGGCAAAGACCGTCTCACTGGCCAGGAACAGGGGGGGCAGGCAGGGAGGGAAAGAGGAGCTGCGCGTCTCCCCCAGGAAAAAACTCCAAGAACCCCCCTCCCCCGGGCTCTGCTTCTGCTTCGCTCTCATTTCCGCTGGGGGGGGCAGTGTGGGAAAAGTTTCCAGAGTGTTGACCCCGGCCGGGGGAGGAGGAATCCCAGTGCCTTTGTCTTTTGCACTGGGTGCAGCTCGCCCCCCCCGGAAAAGCACCACCTTGCGGCCCCCCGGCCCTTCCGCAGCACCCCCCTCTGTGGCGAGTGGGGCAGGGGCCGTGGCGAGGAGGGGGCCTGCCCCCCGTGCTGCCGCCGCCCCCCAAGCTGGCCTGTCATACAGGAGGTTCTCCTGGTAGCGGAGAAGGGGAGCGATTTCAGTCCCTTCTGAACAGGGGGCAGGAGGACGCGAGTGCGTGGCTTGCGCTTGCGCACCACCACTCCTGCTGTGGCGATGCTATGGCCACATGCACTCCCGCCAAAGGGGGCAGGAGGACGCGAGTGCATGGCTTGCGCTTGCGCACCACCACTGAGGAGGGAATGGAGCCTAAGACCATCAGAAATACATATTTTCCGATGGTCTTAGGCGACCCCTGTGAAAGGGTCATTCGACCTCCAAAGGGGTTGTGACCCACAGGTTGAGAACCGCTGTTCTAAACCAATAAATATTAGATAAGGTGAATAAGACCTGCAACAAAATGTTGCAGTATGTCGAGCTCTTGTCCAGACATTCTAAGTCCATTCCATTCCTCTCCTTACACCCTCCTGAAACAGTACACATTCTAGTAATAGTAGTAGTAGTGGTGGTGGTGGTAAAAATATATTGTTAAGACTCACAAGATACAAATGTCAAAATGAGATTAAACAATCAAAAAATTAATACCACATTAAAACATATATAATAAAAACAGGCATACGCACACCAGTACAACAATTAGCAAAATCCAGCACATTATTTTGGTGGTATGGGCTTTATATAGTCAAGCTTCAAACACTTATCTAAAAAGAAAAGTCTTTACTCATCTACAGAAAGAAAGGGTGCCAGTCTAACTTTTCTGGGAAGGGACTTCCAGAACCTGGGGACAGCCACTGAAAAGGCCCTCTCCTGTGTTCCCACTAGATATACCTGTGAGAGTGGTGGGACAGAGACAAGGACCTCTACAGCAGATCTCAGAGCACAGGCTGGTTCAGAAGGGAGAATACGGCCCTTCAAATAACTTGGATCAGAGTTGTATAGGGCTTTATGGGTCAAAACCAGCACTTTGAATTGTGCCCAGAAATGGAATGGCAATCAGTGAAGCTGTTGCAACAAGGGAGTTGCGTTTTCCTGGTAGCAGTCCAAGTTAGCTATCCGACTGTGGCTCATTAGACTGGTAGAAGTTTACAAACACATTTCAAAGGCAGTCCCACTTAGAGTGTACTACAGCAATCCAACTAAGATGTAACCAAAGCCTGTGTCACTTTGGCCAGATCTAACATTTCAAGGGCCCTTTCCACACCTTACCTTTTTCCGGTGCTGGGGTGCAGGGATCACGCGAGCAGCCTCCAGCGAGAGGCTCTCGCGTCCAGGTTCCTTCAGCTCCACACGAGCTGCCTGCTCATGCAAGAGCCCCGCCTCTTCCTTCTGCAGTGCAGCCTGGGAGTTTCCCAGGCTGCGCTGGGGCAGGAAGCACGACTGGTGTGGCTCTGGAGGCTACACACGCCAGGTAAGTGCGTGCGGAGCCTGGGAGCAATGCACGATTGTGCACCATTTTCAGCTTCCCGCTGAAAATGAAAAGGTGCACGATCAGTGCCTGCCAGCCCCTGGAGCGTCGCAGAATTGTGAGTGTGTCATGCAGATCACTCCTCATGATTGCACAATGCTCCAGGAGCCCTTTCGCATGGCAAATGCCATGTGGAAAGGGCCTAGGAAAAGGTACAGCTCATACATAACCTTTAAATGTGCAAAAGTAGTCCTAGACACTGCTGAAACCCAAGCTTTCAGGCTCAGTGTAGAATCCAGGAGCACACCCAAAGTGCAGACCTGCATCTTCAAGAGGAGTATAACTCTATCCAGTACAAGCTGAATATCTGTTCCCTTATCTGCCTTTCAACTGACCTGGAGCACCTCGGTCTTGTCTGGATAAAATTTCAGTCGGTTCACCTTTATCCAGTCTGTCACTGATGACAGGCACTAGTTTAGGACCAAAACAGCATCCTTGGCTTTTGGTGGAATGGAATAACAGAGTTGGGTATAATCCGCATACAGGTGGCATCAAGCCCTCAAACTCTGGACAACTTTTCCCTGTGGTTTCATGTATACGTTAAATAGCATGGGGGACAGAACTAAGTCCTCTGCACCACATTCTGGGTTTGACTGTCCAGGCAGGAATGAAGCCATTGTAAAACAGTGCCCCCAAGTCCCATTCCCAGCAAGACAACCAGGAAGGATATCATAGTTGATGGTATGTGACCATTTTCACTGAATAAGCAGGGGCCAAAGTTAAATCCTCTGGATCTGTCTTAGTTATAGCATTCAAGTCAGAGCAGATCTACCCTCAAAGATAATATGTTCAGTCTCACAGGAATATACTGGTTTTTCTTTTTCTAAAGTTGTTGTTGTTGTTTTAAAACCTTGGGTTTCCTACTGATACCTCCCTCTTGTATGCGGGTAACACCATTTTGGTTCTATAAAAAGTTTGCTGTTAGCAGAGGCTAGAAAAAGATATTTGGAACTATAACCATGCTGGCTAGGGGTTCCATGAACTGAAATTCCCCAAAAATAAATTTTCTAAAGCCTGACTGTTATCATGTAGGATTAACCCATTGTCAAATCTATGGAAACAAACACGATGTACATAACTGCATAGAAACCAATTCATTTTGTCAAAAGTCACATAAATATATATATACACACATACACGCACCTCTTTCTGGAAATATATTATTTTTTGTTAGCTTCACACTTTTGGGGCGTGGGTGGTCATCATCCATTCCCATCAACAGATTTCGGTAAAAGTGGTCAAATTTCTTTCTGCTCTCTGCATTAATGGTGCTACCAATGGTCCAAACCAAGGCAAATAGGAAGAGTCCTTGCAGCCACAAGGTGATCTGCTGACTGGACATGGCTTCTCCTTCTTCTTCTCCGGAATGTGTTATTTCATCTAAAGAATATATAGAATATATAAAGAATATATAAAGAATAGGTGATAAAAGGCTGCCCACAGATGAAAAGCATAGTCAACAACCACTTGAATACAGATCAAAGGGGCCTTCCCCATTCCACAGCCTCAATATTTCTCTGTTTTACTCTGCCCTGTGTTCCTTTCCTTCCAAATTCCATTTGAACAAGACAGGGAAAGAGAAGCTAGGTCTCTCTAGATATTGTTGGATCAATTCCTTTACAAGGTAAATTTCTGAGTTGGGGTGGGGAGTTGGGGTGGGGAATTGATAAGAGATGAGGTTCACAAGATCCTTACCGAGCAAGGCACTAAACAGTGTCATCATGGTATGGGCAAGATGGATGGGAGATGTCTGAAGTATGACTTTGCAGTGATGGCGAATGAATTCCAAGCAAGGATGAAGTAACCACATGAACAAGTCTTCAATCTGCAAGTTGAAAAGGCTAAGTGGTTTTCAAACTTGAAAGAAGTCACATTACTAGTTAATAATTAGTAATAGTCTACTAACAGCCAATACCAATGGTAGGTAGACATAACAAAGCTATATTTTTTGTCAATTGCTCCAGTTGTGAAAGGTTACCAATTGCATGTAAATTGAACTTTACACAATCACTGTGGACAGAGTGGCAGACAAGCAATGGAAATTGCTGGTTTGTGTTTTGTTTTGTTAACTTGCTTACCAATGGCATATAAACCAAAGCTAAGCACTGGCCTGAAACATCTTAGGACATGGTTGTAATCAACAGGGCCTTCTTGGTAGTGGTGACATGACTGTGGAATTCTTTACCTATAGATATCTGCCAGGTAATCCTTCTTTTGACCAGCCATAAGGCAGTTTGTAAAGACATTTTTATTCCAGTCATGTCCAACATGACTAGAATAAACTATCTGTTCGAATTTTTAGTTTGCTGCTGCTGCCACCTTTTGAATGCTTCAACTCTTGCCGCTTTTATTGTATAAGATGAAACTATAGAGCTGGATCCAATTCTGACTTGCTACACACAGAACGATGTTTCCAGTGGATCAAAATCACAGAAGGGGGCAGTGGTTTTCAACAAAAGTACCCTGCAGCCCTTCAAAAATCTGCTTCGGGGGCTGGGGTATCTTTCCAAATAGCCAGAAAAATGAAATGCAGCCTATATAGAGGAAAAAGAAGAAAGGTAAATAAAAATATATCTCCTCCTGTATCATTAAGTGAGGCATACCTCTCTAAGATTCTTTTTCTTTTTGACTTATGAAAAAGATTATATGTTATGATTTAACTAGTTGTTAGATGCTAACTAATGGATACAAAACTCCAGAAGATCCCTACATTTCCACACTTAAAAAAACAGTAGATGAGAACTATCCATATTTTGCAGCAACAGCCAAGCTGACTTCATAAAAGAAAATTGGCAAATATGTAATAGTTTTTGGGCAGTTGGTCACAATGTATTGAACTTTGCAAAATGTTTTGGGATGGTTTGACTGAATGATCTCTGAAACATTTCATTTACTTTTCTGCAACATTTATATTGTGTTTATGTTCCTGTGCTTTCAAGTTGCCTGGTGACTTACGGTGACCCCATAAATTTCAAGTGGGGACTGGCAATTATTTTTCCCAATATGCCAGGATCTGGCAGTATGTTTGTACATATTGGCTACAGTAGTTTCTTTCTTTCCTAAAACTCGTCAGAGATTGGCAGCCTATGCCTCCAGAACACTCCAACATTGGTTCATGAACCACCATCTTGAGCAGCATTAAGGCAATAGCAGTTTCTATACCATTTATCAGTGTAAAGCACTCCCTAAGCAGTTTACAATGTCTTTAGCTAATTGCTCCCAACAAGCTGGGTACTCATTTTACTGACCTACAGAAGGATGGAAGGCTGAGTCAACTTGGAGTCCTGCAGGATCGAACTCACAATGTTGTGGCTGTAGTACCAGCATTTAACCACTGTGCCACCAAGGCTCTTTTTTTTTAACCACAGTACCACCACCGTTGCCTTACAGTACCTGATATTTTGTAGTTGCTGCTGCTGCTGCTGTTGAAGTCATATCTGGCCTATGGAGATCCTAAGGCAAACCTATCATGGAGTTTTCTGAGAGTGTGTGACATGTCTAAGGTCACCCAGTGGATTTCCATGGCCAAGGGAGGAATCAAACCCTGATCTCCAGGATCATAGTTCAACACTCAAACCACTATACCACACTGGCCTTTACCTTTCTGTAATACATAGATAGGAGAGCCAGTGTGGTGTAAGTGGTTTGAGTGTTGAACTAAGACACCAGAAGACCACTCAAATCTCCACTCAGCCAGGGAAACTGATCCTGGGCAAGTCATACTCTCTGCCTCAAGGAAGGCAACGGCAAACCCTCTCTGAACAAATCTTTTCAACAAAGCCCCATGACAGAGTTGCCTAAGGGTCACCGCAAGCTGGAAATGATCTAGATGTGTATAAAAAGAACAACAACAATAACATGCAGATACTTGATTCTATGAGGTATGTATTATGAAAAATGACACTTAGATGGGTTTGTACATCAAGCGGCAACCTCAGGCACTCCCTTAACATCCTGAAAGCTGAATCCAATTTCACAGAAATTCTTGGAGGTGTATTC